>PVKE010010849.1:0-41580 GCA_004027555.1 Craseonycteris thonglongyai
TGTGTCCATAGGTCTCTGTGTCTTTGTTACTTTCATTTTTATATTCCACCTATAAGTGAGGTCATGTGTTTCCTGATTCTTTCAGTCTGACTTATTTCGCTTAATAAGATGGTCTCTAGGTCCATCCATGTTGCCAGAAATGACTGTAATTTATCATTTCTCATCGCTGAGTAGTATTCCATTGTGTAAATGTACCACAAAAATTTTTTTTAAGTACTGTTATCTTGAGATGCACTATCAAATGGGCCCCCAAAATAACAGATAGGTGTTCAAAAATTAGTCCCTTGTTAAAAAGAGGAAACCAATTGACAGCAAGTACCTAACTTTAGCAGAACAATATTATCCACCACATTAAAGGTATTATGTTGATTCTGTAGTCTTATATATAATTTACATACTTTGTAAATTAAGTTTAATTTAATAGAGATATAACAGCAATAAGCATAAGAACTTTATACATAGTGTTATGAATATACACACTTAAGTGAGATTATAATATAAATAATTTAAATCAACATCAGTGGGGGCATTCCACTTTTTGGTGGCCCCTCTCGTTAGAGAACTTTCCTTCTTTCTGTGGGCATTTCACTTTTGGGTGTTCACTCTGGTTTTGAGAGCTTTTTCTCCTTTCCTTTCTTAATAACTTTGCTGCTCCACCTTTAAAAAAAAAAAAAAAAAATCAGTGGTTTAGGAGAATTATTTCCCTTAAAAGAGGTCTTAACATTATGCAAGTTTGGGAGACACTGGGCATTAAACCAAACTTTAGCTTGGTCTACAAGGCCTTCCGTGGTCTGGCCCCACATAATACCACAGCTTCATTTCCTGCCACTCTACTCAAATCTGAGGTCCTGACCACACTGTAATTTCCATGTTTTTACTGTAGCTATCCATCCACCTAGACCAACCCCCTAAATCTACTCAGGCTACAACAACAAGCATCACAGCCCATAGACAGGCCCTTGAGATTTTAAACCTCCCAGAATAACAATTAAGGATACTTAACTGAATAAAATGACACAATATGTCTGACACTTATAGTGAGAAGATGTACGAGGGGGGACCCCAAAAAACCCAGAATTTATCTATAAAAATTTGAGTATTTATTCTTACCTGTTTAAGCTTCAGTTACCTTCAAAGTCCTCTCTGTTTGATGCAATACACCTATAGATGCTTTTTTCACTGCTCATAACAGTTTTTGAACTTTTTGATTTTGATGCCTTTTAGAGCTTCTGCCAGTTTGTTGTTGTTGTTTGTTTGTTTGTTTGTTTGGGTTTTTTGTTTGTTTGTTTTACCTCTTCCATACTGGCAAAACATTTCCCTTTGAAGACTTTTTCATTCAGGGAAACAAAAATGTTGCTGAGGTGGGGTAGATCGGGTGAATAGGAAGGGTGGGGCACAAAGGTCATGCGTTTTTTGGGGTCAAAAACGGCTGAACACTCAGCGTGGTGTGGGCAGGTGCAGTGTCATGCCGTACGTCACTCAGCATGAGATGGGCAAACGCATTGAGTCTACAAAGAAAATTCGCTAAAGCCGAACACAGACTCTCACAACAACGCCAGCTGGTGCACGGATGCAGATGGGTCCCTAGAACACTTATCTAAGGGGGGAAGCCTGCGCTACAAGGGGCCCGCCCTCCAGAAGAGAATTCCGGGTCTTTTGAGGGGGCATCCCCGTAGTATATGAAGGACTCTCCCACATTATGAAGAAGTTTGGACTGGGCACCTGTTGGGCCACAACATTGCAGGCAATGGGTTCCCACTAAGAGAAGCCAGAAACTGTATTCCAGCCAAGATAGAACTTTCTCACTAAAACAGATGCAGGCACTTCTCAAGTCTTTTGCTTTATAAATATGGGCTTTTGGTCAGAAAGAGAGATAAATAACTTTGCTCTTCATTGGTGATAACATTTGCAGCATAAATGTCTGTTCATAAAAAGTAAAAATCTATGCAGGCTGCATTTATTTTTCCTTCAACATTGAGTCCCAAGATGAAATCACATGAATTCTTAACACATAAATTGATTAGAAGACCAATAATGAGGAAAATTCCTATCACTTTTCAGCTACTAAAACATTACTTTCTGAGCATATTTGAGAAGTAACAACACCAAAGTGTCTTTTTAAACTCTCATCTTAAAATTAGATCTAGGTGGATGACATGTGGCCTGCAGCTGGTAGGCTATGGAAGAAAAAGAAAAAGAAAAAGATTCCTCCTTGAGTCAGTTAAGTTTACATTGTTTGGGGATTCAGAAGCAGTTTGCAATTCATGTTTTACTTTCTATTTGCTTGTATGTTCTGACAGTTCTAATAAAGTTTCAGGTTTTAAAATACTTATTTATCTTTTTAATTTCTTAATTTATTTGTACATCTGTGGCTTGCATTCTATATTCTATCTATAGCAAGTTTAAGACAAATTTTTCAAGTTTTTTTCTTCTAGATTTATTCTATTTACCTAAAGTAGTATTGCCCCTGAAAGAATCCATAGAGTAGTGTCCCGTAGGATACTGAGAAAATACATTTCCGAAGTCAACTAAGCTTGGGAAATGATGTATATGCTATTCAAGTCACATGAACATTTTAGCTGAACACTCAAAGAAATCCTACAATAATAAAACGTGTTTAGCCTTGTTTAATTCAGCATCTCACAGACTCATGTGAACTTGCAATAACAAAAATAAATTTTTAGAAACAGCATTTAACATCCTGTAGCACTAGTGTTCTGCAGAAAATACTTTGAGAAATGCTGATCTAAGGTCATCTTTTAAAAAAAGGGAAAGAGAAAAGCTCCCCAAAGAGGAAGGGATTCTTAAACGATGGAGAGTAACGCTGAGAAGAGCAGAGGGATGGACCTTAGTATCTAGTTGAGTGAGGCTGAGAGAAAAGGGCTCATAGCAAATGGAGTTGCTTCAGTCATTCCAGACAGTTTAAAGTCCAGAAGATTCCATGTAGACTGAAGCGACCTGAGGCAGGATAAAAATAACCATTACTACTACCACATTTACCATTACTTCTGCTTCAATTTATTAATTGCTCAGGATGGGCAAGACACTATACATATATTATCTCTAATCACATACAACCCCTGCAAGATAGGTTTTATCCTCCCAATTTTAGAGATCAGGAAACTGAGACTGAGAGATGGTGACATGATTCCAGTAGAAACAGGATTTGATCTTAGACCTTCCTTACAGAATCATACTGACTCAGTCTCTAAAGCTCCTTCCCTGAAGCAACGGTTCTCCCTTTGTTCTCCAAGCTACTGATTACCCTCCCTGGAGCCTTCCCTAACAGAAATAATTCTAGAGTAAAACAGGTTAAACCATTGATGACTTCCGCTTACTTAACCATATCATGTCTGGTTTCTGCTATGAACCAAATATTTGCACACTCTAAATCTGATGAGACCTCGGATCACCTTAGGCATGAAATGGTATTTTGAAATTACTTCTCAAATCTGTTCAAGAATCAAGAAAAATCCACACAAGAAAATCCAGCTGAACAGTCAAAGGCAAACTCAAACGCCTACAGAAACTAAGCAGGTAACATAAATGAGGGGAGTTGGTCAGGAATAAGAAAACAGTTGGTGACAGACACTGTGATGATATAAAGAGAATATGTTTCATCAAAAGGGTTTAACTGTTTCTTAGCTTGTCACACTGTTATCAAACAGAAACCACAAGCCCAGTATTTCTTGATTGTATTTCTCGAATGAAGCCAGAAACATGGTTTTTATGTGAAATCTTCCAATTCTAAAATGTTGATAACTAATTAATTTCTTTAAAACATTAGCAGGACCAAAAACAACATAAACTTGCAGGTTGATCACTCATGACCTCATAAGTCAACTTCTACTAAAAACAGTATTATCTCTGCCACCTCCCCTCTACCTCACCAGTCTCTCCCTCCATCCAAAAGACCTGGGTCCACATTGCTTTTGATACTTAAAAAAAAAAAAAAATCCAAAGTTAAGATTTGTTAGTACTGAAGTCATGTTTAAAACTTAGAGTTTGAAACTGATTATAAACAAGGAGACACTCCCTTTTTTTTTAAACAATGGCAAGAGGATTAAAATAAGTGCATGTGCCACTTGAAGGCAATGGCAGGCATTATGTGAGTTTTCTAGGATGCTTCACATGCCAGAATGACTCCACAGTATGAAGAAGCACTTAGCATTGCTGCAATGACCAAATATTTTTGCTTCCTCCTCTCCAAACTGATTTTCAAGATTAGTTTTGGAGGTTAGATTCAGGTTCAAGTACTCTCCCTTTGTTCTCTAAACCACTGATTATCAGGTTCACTGGGTGGGTAGTCCTCCATGACATCCTCTTGGCACGAGGGGTACTTGTGAGAGGGATGGCTAATGCCACCCGACACCTGTATTATTCAAAGCTAGGGCTCAAGGTGTGGCCTCTGGTCTTTTAAGGTCAACATCATCACTAAGTCCTCAGAGAAGAGCCAAGGAGAAGATGGAAAGAGGTTGGCTCCATGGGGCAAGACTCCTCCTCTGCCTCATTCTCCATCTACTGCTTCAAGGTAAGATGGGACAAGAGCAAGAGCAAAGCAGACAACACTTTTGGGAAACAGAGAAACCAGGCTAATTCTTGTCATTCATAGACAGTCAATGACTAGATGTTCATTTGGGTAAAAAATGGACATTTATAACTCTGACAGCTTTGTCCCTCTTTCTAGGATCCTAACAGTTAAGCTGATCCTTCTCTTTATTTACTTCTCCATTCCCCTGTTTCTATTGGCCTCTTGTCCTTCCCTATGTCTTTCTCTTTCCAGGCGTATAATCTATCCCCATGGTTTCTAAGTCTCAGGTGATGCTAAGAGGAAGAGAATTTCTCTATTTCCTTTCTGTGCAGAAACACTTCCTAGGCCCTCTCTTGAAACAAATAAAATGAACAGAGAAGATGCAAAGGTAAGGACACAGATGAGAAGACTTGTCGTGAAAGAGGGAAACTTTTTTGGTATAATTTTCCCAGTCTAGAGTATTTTTCCTGCTCATTGTTGAAAATGAGCAATGAGGGATAGTATAACATCATAGATAGATTAAAGAAAAAAATGTTACCACATCCTTCTCTGTTTCTGCTCCACAAAGTATAACTGGAAAGGGATTAGTTATAAGATTGGTATCAAAGAACTGTAGTTAAGATAGTCTCACTGGGGAAGCCGGGATGGCTCAGTGGGTTGGGCGCTCGCTTTGCAGCGCCGGAGACCAGGGATCGAATCCCGGCCCCAGCCCGTGCGAAACCATATGCTGAACTGGGAGCTCCCCCAGTTCAGTTCTCTCTCTGTCTCTGTATCTCTCTCTCTCCCTGTCAATAAATAAATAAATAATATTTTTAAAAAAAAAAGATAGTCTCAGTAACGATGACTACTGAGTTTTAGAAGACAACAATCACAGCACATAGCAGAAACACAATCAATACTCATTAAATTAAAAAACTAGGTTCTTCTTTAAGGTCTGACATAGCTCACACTACCTACCCTATCACTTCCCTTATTATTAATTCATGATCATCTATGCCTTATTCATATAGTGAGGAAGAGAACTGTGATTACAAAATTTGTCACTGACATCACCCAGATGGCTCAAGGACAGAGATGAGCAATGGAAGGACACTGGGTGAAGGTGGAAAGGTTTGTGGTGAGATTTCTAAGAACACAGCAGGACGCTCAAAAGCAGTGATCAGGGCTGAGTTTGCATACACATTTGGACAAGTTTTGCATGGAGACAGAAACAGTGGGTTTAAGGATGGACACTGACTTGGCTCACCTCATCAGTTTCCACCATTTGCCTACCAGCCCAGCCCAGGTTTCCTGGCTCAGGAAGGAGGAACTCACATACTTCTCCCTGTGCAGAAACACTCCCTAGGCCCCAGCCCTGGTGCTCCTTTCACAGAGTCTCTGCTCTCTACAGGAAGAGGAGACACTTTCACCATCAATTGCTCAGGCTTTGACCAGTATGGGGTGGACCCTGCTGCCTTCCAAACAGTGTTTGGCAGGAAGGCCTTCCGTCCAGTCATCGATTCCAGCGTCCCCACTCATGTCAACATCTCCTTCACGCTGTCTGCCATCCTGGACGTGGTGAGTCCTGACCCAACACTGCAATGGTCTAGTGGTAAGCAATGAGTCTCCTGATTGGGTTTTATAAACTTGAGAGCTCATTCTATGGGGTAGGAAGCCATGACAGGGAATGCTACAATGACATCACTGCAGGTAAAATCTGTTCCTTTTCGAAATACTCCACAAGAAAAATAATCCCAATGGACTATCATACTATTTTTTTTTCACTTATGTTTTCTATGTTCTCTGTATTATTTGACTTATATTTTTCAGTAGCTTAAGATTAAAAATCATAATGGCAACATTGAATAGCCTTGGAAATGAGAAAGAGGTAAGTGGTGACATTGAACCTGACTTCATACAGTTAATGATCCTAGATAAAAATTGTTTTTCCAGAATGCACAGCTTCAACTGATGACATCATTCCTGTGGGTAAATATGGTATGATAGACTCAGTTTCCCCTTTACTATGGTACCTCCCTTTTTCTACTCCTGGGTTCAACTTTTCAGATTACAATGGGTAAATTAGAATATCTATGACTTCGGCAAGCTCAAACAGTGCCAGACCAATAATGAAAACAAAACTTCCTGACTATTCTGCCAGTTTAGAAGGGCAAAGATGGGGCACGAGGAGAAAGCAGCATAAACCAAGGTCATGGAAGGCAGTATTTAAATGGTTCCATCCCAGGAAATCCAAAGCCAAATTCAAGGTCTCCCTTGAGAGCACTGAGGGAAGTGGAAGATTTTGTTAGTGACATTGTGACAGCTGTCATCAGAGAGGGGGTGGGAGAGTAAAGAAAGAAGTGGGAAAATGGAATATAAAGTTCAGGAGATAAAGCAAGACTAAAACTAGTTCCCACCCCATTTGTCCCACACCATGGTTTTCTCTAGATCTGGTATAATCCATTCATCAGGTGGAACCCAGAGGAATGTGGGGGCATCAGGATGCTCAGCATAGCAACTGAGAAGCTGTGGCTCCCAGATATCTTCATCAAGGAGTTGTGAGTATCAGGGATGAAAAAATGTGAAGAGGGGAAGCCGGGATGGCTCAGTGGGTTGGGCGCTCACTTTGCAGCGCTGGGGACCGGGGGTCGAGTCCCGGCCCCGGCCCCGGCCCGTGCGTAACCATGTGCTGGGCTGGGAGCTCCCCCAGTTCAGTTCTCTCTCTGTCTATGTCTCTGTCTCTGTCTCTGTCTCTGTCTCTCTCTCTCTCTGTCAAAAATAAATAAATAAAAAAAATATATTAAAAAAAAATGTGAAAAAAACCCTATCTCCAGAGAAGAGCATGATGTAACCAATAGGGGTTACACAAACACTCACCTTAGAAAGGAGCAGCATCTGACCTGAAGAACTTACAAAATTCCTAGAACATGGTGATAGGTGGAAGGGGGAAGTCAGATGAGTGGGGCTGGAGTACAGGAATGGGGTGACTTGAGAGAGAGAAAAGGCCAAGTCTGATGGGGAACCCACAGCACCCACCTCCCCATCCTTCTCACATACAGCATGGATATGGATCAGACATCTCCAGGTCTCATGGCTTATGTCAACAGTGAAGGGCGCATCAAATATGATAAGCCAATGCAGGTGATCAGCATCTGTAACATGGACATCTTCTATTTCCCCTTTGATGAACAGATTTGCACACTCACCTTCAGCTCTTTCATCTACACAGGTGAGGAGAGCTCATATATAGTAGCCTGTTGAGAGGCAGAGGGAGGGTTTTGAAAGAGAAGAGGACAGAAAATTGGGGACAGTGAGGGAATCCCACAATCTAGGATTTGGGGAGGCTGACTTGTCTGGGTCTCTTTGCAGTGGAACACATGGTCCTGGGCATGGAGAAGAAAGTGTGGGAGATTTTGAACACATCACAGAACCTCATTCAGAGCAAGGGGGAGTGGGAACTTCTGGGTCTCCTCCAGAGAACAGAGAAGATGACTGTGGACACCAACCAGTATGACCAAATCATTTTCTACGTGAGCTCAGGGGCCCTGGTTGTGATCTTCACCTAAGATGCATAGCTTATGTCCCCCACTAAAATGCAATCTCTTCCACTAGAAAGTAAGCTCCATGAGGGTGGAGATTTTTATTACTTTTTTCACTGATAGGTCTCGAATACCTAGAACAGTACCTGGCACCCTGTAAACGTTGATGGAATAAATCCTCCCTGAGGAAGAAACAAAGCTTTTGTGGTATGATTCACAGGGAAAGCAAGCTTCCCATCCCCCAGGGTCATCAGAACTTTCTGAAGGACTGGAATTTATTTTTATGTTCACTTTTTAGAAAGAGAGGGTGGAAAACTTACAAAGCACTGTCTTAAGGATATTATGATTCCAAATCCTGGTGATCCCAAAATACCTGCCACTCGCTTGCTTTCCTTCCCACTAGTCTTAAATTTCATCAGCAAAATCACTAGACATTAGACCTTGATAAGGAGAGCAAACAGAAATACAAGGATAAAAATGCACACGATAACCTAAGAATCTGGTCCCTCAAGCCTGCTAAGAGCACATTGGTAGAGATAAAAATGTACATGGAAAAAGTTGACACTTTGGCCAGAGAAGAAATGAGATAAGTTTCAGTGGTAAGCACATGGCAGACTCAAACCCAGGGAAGGCAGACTGTGGTGATTGAGATGACTTTGTTGGAGAGACAGAATAGCCAAAGGAAATTAATGTTTCCTTACTACGTAGTTTGTTCTGAGACAACTCTCAACTCTTGCTCTTAACTGGCTTGGCAGCCTTCCTGCCTACTCCTCACTGTCCCCTTCTCTCCCCACCAGGTAAAAATCAGGCGTAAACCCAGACTCTACATCATAAACCTTCTGGTGCCCAGTAGCTTTCTGATCATCGTTGATGCCCTCAGCTTCTACCTGCCAGCAGAAAGCGAGACTCGTGCCCCATTCAAGATGACACTTCTGCTGGGCTACAACGTCTTCCTGCTCATGATGACTGACTTACTCCCAAACACTGGCACCCCCCTCATCAGTATGGCCCTGCCCTCCTTCAGAAGAATAAAAGCAAGGTGGGGCGGGGGGAGATGGACCAGTGGAACCAGTTCAGAGTGAAAAGGCATCCTGGAAAAGGGTCCTGTGGGAAGCTAGGAAATAGAAAGTCCTTGCTGGTGCCTCTGGCACTCACACAGGCCTGCCTGCCTTCCAGGTGTCTACTTTTCCCTGTGTCTGTCGCTGATGGTGCTCAGCCTGCTGGAGACCATCTTCATTACCTACCTGCTGTACCTGGCCACCACCCAGCCCCGACCCATGCCTTGGTGGCTCCATTCCCTGCTTCTACGCTGCACCAGCCCAAGGAAATGCTACCCCACTGTGCCCCAGGAGGGAACTAAGGGCCTGGGCCTCACCATCACCCACCTTCCTGGTGAGGAAGTTAGCACTGTCCACATTTTTCCTCTTCTAACACCTTCACTTCTCTGTTCCTGCCTCCTTCCCTGTCCCCCTCCCTCCTGGATGGCCTTTGCAGTCCAGGGCTGAGTTTCTGTCTCTCCTTAGGTCTAAAGGAGCCTGTGGAGTTGGTGGGAAAGGTGCCGGGTCCCCAAGAGGCAGAGTTAAATGGGTGCCCTGAGTCAACAAGGTCCCAGCAGAAGGATGAGGCTCAGAAGCAGCACTTGGTCAGCCTGTGGGTGCAGTTCAGCCACATGATGGACATCCTGCTCTTCCGGATCTACCTGCTCTTCATGGCCACCTCTCTCATCACGGTCATTGTCCTCTGGAACACCTAGGCTGATGCCCATCTGCAAGCTGCAGCCTAGAGCTTCTCTTGCCTCTGGAAACCAGCCAGGCTTTTATGCCCATCCAAATCCCAGCTTCACAGGCCTGGAAACCACCTAGTTTTCAACCCAGTCCTTCTGTGCATTCAGATCAGACCTGGGTGGTTTCCTCTCCCCTCCCAGAGTTAGGTCCTTGCTCCTACACTCCATCAGCTCCCCCAAACCTTCCCACAAGTCTGGTTTTCCAGGGTGCAGTTTCCCAGGATACTTTCTTGATTGAATAGCCCCCCAATAAACCCCTTTGCAGAAAGCACTGGTTCTTCCCTGCAGTGTATTATAGGATTAAAAAAAATCTTGGGAATTAAGAGTCTTCTTGTACAAAATTCTAAATACCACAATACCAGAGTAAAAAGAATTTTCTACTTTTTTTTTTTTTTTTTTCTTATTTGTCTAACAGATAACATGTGCAAGTGGGAGAGGGGAGAGAAGGAGCCAAAATCTATTACAAGGAATTATAATAAAAGAGGGATTAACCTCCTAAATCCAGTTATCCTGGGTTTAAACTTCAGAAATTAATAATGTGTCAGACCCAGGTGTCTCTTGCTTAAAGAGTGAAGCCTTTTGTCACAGCCTGACTTATGACTCAACCCTCGTTAAGCGCATGGAGTGTTAACACAATCCCGAATTACTGTTACTGTCTGTGTTACAATGAGTTGATCTGCCCTTAATCATGCTAAGAAAACATTAGGCCAAGGAAAGTACATTTTAAAATGGCATCTGCTTTATTTGAGAGAGATGTCCCCGTATGAACAGGAAACTTTCCCTTCCTAGCAGTTGCCTGATGATTTTGAAAGTCTTTGTCTATTGGCCATCTGTCCCACTAGCTTTCACTGTACCTGAGAGCCATGGCATGATGTGTTGGACGTTCCAGCTTCAGAAAAGCACAGATATGAGAGTAACTTAATTAGAATGGAAACATAATCTTTTATTTTTAGCAACCATTTCTTTTCCTTTCTTTCATTTATTCTGCTTTCGATCTGAAGCTGGTTATTTCCCAGGTCACAACAGGCTAGGGGTGAAAAAGAGAGTTGGAATGTTGTTTACAAAACAGTATTTCCCTGGTTCCTCCGCCTCACAGTTCTTTCTCAAACGCCTCTGGCTCCCTCCTGTCACTGTAGATGCCCAAAGGGTGACAAGGCTGCCAACCTCTGTGCTGCTGCTGGCGGTGCAGGCCCAAGGTCCTAACCCAGCGTCCTCTGCAGCATCTGCCCTCCCAGAGCCCAAGCCCCTGGAGGGCTGAGTCCTGTAGCACAGATGTTCCCTGCTGGGTGCTGAATCAGCAGGACCAGCTGTCACTCGTTCTTTCTTTGCAGTCCCCTTCTGCAGGCAGAAGCCCACGGGAATCTGGAGTATTGAGGCTGAAATACCCCGCTATATTCGGAACCGCTCCTTTCTCTCTGGCTCCTGGTCTTCTAAGCTAACTCCTGTCCCTTAATTCTCCTTTTCTTTTTCTCTGCATTGTTTTTCCAGGAAGATCTGTGGCTCCTCAGTTTCTAGAACCCTGACAAGAACTCCTTTGGTCATCTCCCATCCTCCAGGCATATCCAAGACCTAGTGTATATGCAATGTAGGTTCAAATCAGGAGCCCAGACATTCACCTACATAAATTAGTGTATCTGTTATCATTTTGGCAGTTCCTCAACTCATAGCTTTCTACAAAGCAGGCCTTTGGAAAGGACACATAATAGTAATAATAACCAACATTTGTTAAGTTATTAATATCTGGCAGGTACTCTTCTAGGTGATTTATATCAGTAAACACATTTAATATTTATAGTAAACCTATGAAGTAGCAACTACAGATCCACAGACCCTTGGAGCCAAATGTGTTTTGGAATTCAGAGTTTTTCAGATTTTATTTATTTATTTGTTTTTATTTTTTAAAGATTTATTTTTATTGTTTTTGATAGAGAGAGAGACAGAGACAGAGACAGAGAGAAGAGGGAGGGCCCAGAACAGTCTCCATAGTTGCACATCATTGGTTTTTCCACATAGTTTCATTTCACAGGTGAGTGCGGGGCTGCACAGGGCAGGAACTGGGCCGGGGTCTTCACCCTGGTGAGAACTGAACTGGGGGCACTCCCCAGTTCAGCATATGGGTTCACACAGGCCGGGGCCGGGATTTGATCCTTGGTCCCCAGGGCTGCAAAGTGAGCGCTTAACTCACTGAGCCATCCTGGCTCCCCCAGAATTTTTTCAGATTTTAAAAATGGAACAATTGTGCATGTGCTGTGTATTATGAACATCCCATGTGGAGTAGAGAGCAGCACCTTATAATCAAACCCAGTAATATTTCTGCAGTGTATCTATGAATGTCCACACTAGGTAGCAAAAACAAAACTATGAATAGTTTCATCAGTTCCGGTCAGGTTTTGCCACCAAATAATTTGTGAAAAATCATTTGGTTTTCAAAGCTCGTTAGGTTTTAGAACTGTGGCTTTGTATTATTATCCCCATGTTATATATTCAAACAAATGAGATGGAATAAGAAAAGGAAGCACAGGGATATGATATAATGGCCAGTTTGCTGTCAGTCAAGGTTCCACAGACAGTTAAGTGGCAGATCTGTGGTTTGAACCTAGGCAGGCTGAGTCTAGATACCTGACACGTACCCTCTCAGCCCTTCAAGATGAGGATGAAAACCAGACAGGTTCTCTTAAGTGTCCCATGTTGAGACGTCAATACCCCTTCAAGTCTTTATCACCTAACACTTTAGGAGAATTAAAACAGAATGAACAAGGCCCTGATCCGGGTCTCAAAGACAAACTTTCTTTTAAATTTCTTCAAATTTCCTTTTTCTCTTTCCCACAGTTTTTCCCATTCCTCCCCACCCCTTCATAAGTCATAACACCCAACTTCACTATTCTCACTTTCCCCATTTCTTCCTAGTGTGTATTTTCCTAAATATAACCTGAGCAATCTATCTTTCCTCTGTATTCTCTATGGATTCAGTTTTTTGCTGCTGATACTTATTGCTAGATGCCTTTAGATCTTCCACTCCTCTGCCCTGTCCTGAGACAGTCATCTTACCTGGAATTCATCCTTCACTTTGTTGAGTTGCTCAATTACTCAGTGTTTGAGGAGTTCTGAAATTATTTAAGATCAAGTTACCTTATTCTGTTTTTATTTTTTTTCCACGTCTATCTTCATGGTACATATTTCTCTGCTGATTTCCTTCCGATTTTTTTCCAAATAAGTAGCTTTAAGTTTTATTTGAATAAAAAATACCCAACTTACCTTTTTTGACACATTAATCAAGATGCTAAATCTCCTTTCAGTAAGAGAGGGCATGATATAATTACAGTGATTTTTTTATCTTCTCCAAAAGCAAAATCTGGACACATGATCTTAACACATAACTGACTAGCATATAAAACCTCTGAAACCAGAGCTTTCTCAGAAAATTGACAGATATGGTCACTGCCTGTCTGTCCTATCTATAATGGAATCATATGAAAAGCACACTTTGTGCTAATGACTTCTCTTATGTGGCAAATCTCTAAAAGGCTTTGCAAGGTAATTTATGACCTCTTTAGAAAAATCTTCTGACAAGCAACTGGTCCTGCCTGGGCCAACTTACATTTGATGGCCTATTTCTTCCTAATAGTTCCTCACGTTGTCCATTTATCTGCAGTACTACCCTGTGGCTCTTGCATACATTTTTTTCCACATTTTTATCCCTCTAAACCAGGGGTCTCCAAACTTTTCAGCCCGCGGGCCACATTAACTATCAAACAGCAGTGTGGGGGCCGACTACACACTCGAGGTCCAAATAAAAATGAATCAAAACATAGATGTTGTTTTTAATTATTTATTTAATATTATTTTATTCAGATAAAAAGGTCTCCACAGGCCGGATGAGAGGGCCTCGCGGGCCACATCCGGCCAGCGGGCCGTAGTTTGGAGACCCCTGCTCTAAACCATTACAAGCAGTATGATTTTATGCTTTCTACATTTTCAGGTTCCACATTAACCTGACATTAAAATTGATTACCTCGGGGAAGCCGGGATGGCTCAGTGGGTTAAGTGTTCACTTTGCAGCCCCAGTGACTGAGGATCAAGTCCTGGCCCCGGCCCGTGTGGACCCATATGCTGAACTGGGGAGTGCCCCCAGTTCAGTTCTCACCAGGGCGAGACCCCAGCCCAGTTCCCGCCCTGTGCAGCCCTGTGCTCACCTGTGGAATGAAACTATGTGGAAAAACCAATGATGTACAACTATGGAGACCGTTCTGGGCCCTCCCCCTTCTCTCTCTCTCTGTATCTCTCTCTGTCTCTCTCTCTCTGTCAAAAAACAATAAAAATAAGTCTTAAAAAAATTTTATTACCTCATTACCATCTTTCCCTCCTCTCCTCTTCATTCAGACCTGCTCTAGAAAGTGAAGTCACAGACTTCATTTCAAGCCTACTCTTCCTTCTCTCCGATTTATGATCCTCCCTTGATAGCCTCTCTTATCTGACCATTCCCTGGTACTGCTGTTTCTTCATAGTAGGAAAAAAGTAGTATAATACAAAGACTTTGGAATCTGGCAACCCTGGAGTTTAACTTTGACTTTATTTCTTGCTAGCTGAGTAACCTTATACAGGTGGTTTAGCCTTACAAGTTTAAGGTAATAACACAGATTAATTTATTTTTAAAATGTGGATTTAAAAAGAATCATTGGTAAGTGTACAGAAACTAGAAAACCAAATGTGACACAGTAAAGAGCATTTATTTCTCATGCAGGCTGAGACCTAGAAAGCAAAATCAACTTCTAGGTGGGAGGCAATAGACATAAAAATTTAGTCTTTCTAGTTCAATCCCCTTATTTTTCAGATGAGCAAAATGAAGTGGAGAAAAGTAAAATGATAAATATGGGGTTGTCATACTTTATGAGGACCTGGGATCAGAGGTTGGGCCTGTCAAAGTGGCAGCCACAGGTGAGCTCTTGTCCACGTGACTTTTCCCAAGTGCCTTTCAAGAGTCCCAGGACCCTTGCTCCCTTCTGTTCCAGGCCCCTAGCCAGCCTGACCTCAGCTATGGCCCCATCCTGCAGTTTGGTTGCCTCCTGTACTCCTGCCTCCTTAGCTCTGACCAACAGTCTCTGTATGTGATTGCCATCCATCTGGGTTGAAAAACAATGGCCCTCACTTCCCTCTTCCACCACCTAATTTTGCCCTTCGCAGGCTACAACTGTTCCCCAAACATGACCCCCCAGGGTGCTAGATGAAAGGGGCCACCAGAGGTTCACGCAGTGTGATCCCCCTTGGAATAAGCTAAGGAGCAAGGTATGGGTGTCTGTGACTTACAAAACTACAGCTCCTGTCCCCATTGTTTAACTTTGGATTCAAGCATTGTCTAGGCCTGTGGATTTCGTTGGTGGAAACCTAGGGGCCTGCTGATCCAGGCCACCAGGCTTCCCAGCTATGGAGTTGTGAAAAGAGCAAGGAAACAACAATGGAACCAGACTGACCTGGCTTTGAATCTAGATTCTACCAATTTCCACCTGGATAGACAATGAACAAGATATTTTGACTCCTCTGTACCTCAGTTTTCTCTTCTGTAAAATGGGAGTTATAGTGTTAACCTCTCAAAACAGTTGTGAGGACATAAACACTGTAAGTAAAGTGCCAAACACAGTACAGTGCACATGACACAAACTCAATAAATGGTAGCTCTGGTTAGGCCATTCTGAACCTGCCCTTAACTGGAAACTTCGAGGGGACAGTCAGACCAAAGACTGGGCCCTGTCTCCAGCCCTCTGGATCTCACTTGCTTCCAACTTCCATCTCTGCCAAACTGCACCTAAGATGGAGGCCCATACCTCAGCTACACCATGGAAATAACAAGGAACTTCTCTGATGTGGCCTCAGGACTCCCATGAGGTTCCCAACGAGGTTCCCAAACACCTGTTTTACATCTCTCTTCCCATCCATAGTCAACTGACAGGCCAGGTATGTAATTAAAATTTATTGATGACAATTACTATGTATGCCACACACTGAGGGGGAGGGGGAGACAAAGTAAAACAAGATATGCTTCCTGCTCTCCATGAGGTTACAGACCAGGAGGGGAGATGCACCTGTAAAAAAATGTTTTCAATTGAAGTTCATGGGTGTGTGTATGTGTATGAGAGAGAGAGAGAGAGAGAGAGAGAGAGAGAGAGAGAGAGAGAGAGACAGGCTTCACAGAAGACTAGATGCTTGAGTTGAGTTGAATCATTAAGAATTTATTAGTGGAGAAATGCCTGGATAGCTCAGCAGGTTGAGTGCTTGCCTTACAACTGCAAGGTCCAAGGATTGAATCCCAGCCCTGGCCCGTGCAATCTCATATGCTGATCTGCGGTGCAGGTGGCATGGTAGCAAAGGTTCTCACCTTCCTTGCAGGAGGCCCTTGGTTCTGTTCCCTTCCCATGAAGCCCCACATTCACCTGTGTGAAATTAAACTATGTCAAAACTAATGATAGGCAACTGTGGAGACTACTATGGGCCCTCCCCGCTTCTCTCTCTTCCTCTCTCTTACCTTCTCTCAATCAATAAATTAATCTTTTTTTAAAAAAAAGAGTACAAGGGAAGCTGGGATGGCTCAGAGGGTTGAGTGCTCGCTTTGCAGCCCCAGAGACCAGGGATCGAATCCCGGCTCTGGCCCAGGTGGACCCACATGCTGAACTGGGGTGTGCCCCCAGTTCAGTTCTTGCCGAGGCCTATGTGGGAGCCCCTGGCCCAGTTCCTGCCCTGCGCAGCCCTGTGCTCACCTGTGGAGTGAAACTATATGGAAAACTACTGCTGTCAACTGTGGAGGCTGCTCTGGGCCCTCCCCCTTCTCTCTCTGTTTCTCTCTATCTGTCTCTATGTCTGTCAAGAACCAATAAAAATAAATCTAAAAAAAAATCTTTAAAAAAAGAGTACAAAAAAGCTATTAAGAAGAATTTATTAGTGAAATCAAGAGATCAATGGTAGAAGATATATTTTAGGTTGTGAGGATATGGAGGAATAATACCACAGATTGAGTATTGGAGTGCTATTTAATGCGTAGTGTTTTTCCATGTGTAGTCCAAGGCCCGTGTGCATTAGAATCAGCTGTGGGTCTAGTTAAAAATGTAAATTCCTAAGCGCTACACCCTGCAATTCTGATTTGGAGTTAAGATTCGGATTTAGAGCCAGAGGGATGAGGGTAAGATACATGAAGCAATTCTTATACATACTAAAGATAAGAACAACTCTTTTAGAATGTAAAACCCAAGGCAAAAATGATAGAAAGATAGGTAGGAGTTAAGTCACAGAGTGACTTTTACATCACGCTAAGGAGCTAGATTTCATCCTGTAGGCCAGTGGTTTTCTAAGTGTGGTCCCAGGATGTGTAGCCACAGCATCACCCAGATATTTGTTGGAAATCCAAATTCTCAGGCTCAGCAATCACAATATAACTGCTGTACACAACAGGAGACACTGAAAGATTTCAAGTATAAGAAGAATATGGTCACATCTGTATTTCAAACAAATTACACAGGCTGCACAATGGAGGATTATGTAGAAGAAGCCATACTGAGAGTGAGATCACTAAGGACGTGACCAGGTGTGAAGCCAGAGGGCTTTGATAGTACCAGAGTTTCCAGAGAAATTCTTTACCTTGGCTTTCTACCCTCCTAAGAAGGTTGCCTCGGGAAAGCCGGGATGACTCAGCGGGTTAAGCGCTCACTTTGCATACCGAGAGCCCATGGGGACCCATATACTGAACTGGGGAGTGCCCCCAGTTCATTTCTTGCCAGGGCCTATGTGGGAGGCTCCCGGCCCAGTTCCTGCCCTGTGCAGCCCTGTGCCCACCAGTGGAGTGAAACTATCTGGAAAACTAATGCTGTCAACTATGGAGACTGCTCTGGGCCCTCCCTTTTCTCACTGTCTCTCTCTGTCTATCTCTCTCTCTGTCAAAACAAAACAAAAACCAATAAAAATAAATCTTTAAGAAGGTTGGCTTATACTGAACAATACCATCCTCCAAAACAGGAGGCTGTTAGAGGATGAAGGAAATGCTTTTCCCAGTGGGGATGAACATTACTAAGCTGCAGAAGTTTAGGGAACCCTACGAGAAAGCGCAGATTTCTAGAAACACCCACACCTAAGCTGATGGTATCTTCCAATAATCTAAGACGGCCCCCAAACACAAAAGGTTTGAAAACCCAACCACATCCTCAGCACTAACTCAAACCAACGCCACCTCTCAGACCTTGAAGGCCCCAGTTCTCTGTGATTCTGGCTGTTCAGACACCCTAGGGAGCCCTCAGCCAAAACAAGCGTGTGCCCTAGTCGATAACAATAGCCATCTGGTGCCTCCATAGGGCTTAAGAGACTGATAGAAAGTGACACTTATGCTCATCCCAGAGGAGAGCAAACTCATGCCTACTCACACAGCCCCCCTGGCTGGTCTAGGTGCTGGACCCCTGTCTCTGGGTCTCAAACACTGAGGCCCACCTGGTCACCTAAATCCAGTGTCTGTACCTCTGACCCCACTGGCATCCTGAAGCCTCAGGGAATCTATGCTCAACTTCCCTTTTCTTGATTCCCATGAGTACAGCCATGGAGACACCAGAAGCCTGAAAAAGATTCTCAAGTGGCTGACTGTTCATTGCTCATCCAGGAAGTTCAGTGGCGAAAGACCAGAAATTGCCCAGACAAAGTAAAGAATGAGAGGAGAGGACTTAGTGATCATCTTATAATCATTTTGAATTAAAAAAAAAAAAAGTATTACATCTCTAGGCATTCAAGCTGCCAGTGGTTCTCAACTGTGGGCAATTTTACTCTCAAGTGGACCTTTGGCAACGTCTGCAGACATGATTAATGGTCACAGCTGGGGTAGGGGAAAGGTACTGGTGGGCCAGAGTTGCCGCTGAACATTCCACAATGCATAGGACAGCCCATCAAATTAAGAATTATTCAACCCAAAATGTCAATAGCACTGAGGTTGAGAATCTCTGCTCTGGGCTCACAGGAGTCCTTAACTGGCCTCAGACTTGCCCAAGTAGGGAGTTAAGACCTGAATTTAAAACCTCTATCTTTAAATGTCCTGGCTGAGTGCCCAAGAATTTTAGAGATATGTGAACCCAAGATAGAGGCTCCAAAGATGCCCAAAGAAAGCAGGGAGTGTGAAGGAAGTCCTTAACCCCTCCCACAATGACCCCTGAATCAGCTAAGAGTTTCTCTCTTTTCTTTTTTAAGAATTATTTTTATTGTTTTTGACAGAGAGAGAGTGAGAGATACAGAGACAGAGAGAAGGGGGAGGGCCCAGAGCAGTCTCCATAGTGGCACATCATTGGTTTTTCCACATAGTTTCATTCCACAGGTGGGTGCGGGGCTGCACAGGGCAGGAACTGGGCCAGGGTCTCACCCAGGTGAGAACCGAACTGGGGGCACTCCCCAGTTCAGCATATGGGTCAGCACGGGCCGGGACCGGGATTCGATCCTTGGTCCCTGGGGCTGCAAAGTGAGCGCCTAACCCACTGAGCCATCCCGGCTTCCCCCAGCTAAGACTGTCTGAACCATCTCCTACTTCTGAATCACCATGAAAGCCCACAGCTTAGGAGAGCTATAGAAATGAACTAAAATGGGAGGCTTAGAGACTCCCCAGGATATTCCCGAGAATGTAGGGTAAAGCTACTCTGAATGACCTTAGAAACTGATAGTCTAGCTACTGAAGCTCTGTCTAAAAATGGCTAACCTCCCCTTTCTGAGAGCCTATTGGAGAAGGGAAGGAGGTGGCAGTCATACTCCAGGGGGATGTCCAAAGCACATTTGTAACAAGGAACTCTGTCCTGGGATGAACTCTGAGAGCTGGCCTCCTGCAGAAGCATTTCAGGTACTTAATTATTTGACTGAAATGGAGGGCTGGCCAATGTGGAAAGTACACTGTACACCCAAAGAACTCTGAAGGTAGAAAGAGACCCAATGTCTGTGCTGAAAAACTCTGTGAGTCTCACATGATTTCTTATAGGTCATAAGCCCTGGAAAACCTGCAACCCTGGTTATTTTAAGTACTATCATTTTTATTGCTTTATTTAAAAATAGTCTCTAACTCATCATGCTTGGTTGGTTTTTATTTTTTAAAGATGATCAATTGATTGTGGGTGTTTGTTTTGTTTTTGTGTTTTTGTTTAATGACAAAATTTAGATTTTCCTCAAATGTACTATGTTCTAAAATAGGGTCAGGAAATACAAGGTTCAATTGCCCTCTCTCTATTTGCTTGGCTCTATTGCTTTTTTCCACATACTGCTCTGCAATATCTGTGTTATAGGATTGTTGGGAGGATTACATCAAATAAGGCAGGTGAGAAAGACATCACATCACAATGCCTAGCGCACAGTAAGGTGCTCATTGTGTTAGCTATCATTGCCACCCTCAGCAACAAAAGCACTTGAAACTTCCAGAGCCCAGAGTTGTGACTGTGAATCCCCAGGTAGGAAGCGAGCCCTTGCCTGACTGCTGTATTTCTCCTGTCTTTATTTTATCATCCCCATCTCCTGGCAGCTAAGTCTATTTTTGAGTCCAACCAATAGACTTAGGTCCAGTTTTTTTAGCCAATGTTGATAAAACAAGACATACATCAACTGTCTTCAGCCACTTTCAGGAGGGCTTGAAGCTCAGCCACCTTTCCTGGACCTAAGGCCGGGTAGCCTAGCCTGCCTGAGGAACTGAAGCAACCCTTGAAAGTCCTTCACTCTTCACTGGTCCAGGAATCCAGTGGCCCATGGGTGTATCCATGGGGATACAGACACGGCAGTAATTGGTCCTTCATGACATAATGGCCCAATACTTTGGCCAAGTTTCCAAAGAAGGGAAGAAATGATTTACAGAGCTGGTGAAGCTGAAAGACTACAGATACAGCAAACCGCAAACATAAGATATTGCAGCCTTCTCTCCTGCACATTCCTTTTCTGGGGCCCTAAAACATTTCTGCCTTCCTTAGCACTTTCTATTCTGGGTTGTCATGATCTTCCATCCTGAACAAAGTTTCTTTTGTATTCTAAAAGAAACTTGACCCTTCTGCAAGAAAAAAATTTCCAAGCCTTTCTGGAAATGTAACAAATGTAATATCACAATGCTCCAATTCACTCATTTGGTCCAATTGTGTGTGTGTTTTTATAGAGATGTGACACTAGATACAATATTGACACATACCATTAATGTTAACTGAGATTACTAGTTTGTGATAATGTATAACACTATTGACAATGTAAAAACAGTTCTGTTATCTGCTAATTTTATGACTTCTATTATCAGGTAATTAATGCATAGAGTTAAAAATTTATGGGGACCATTGGTTTAGGGGAGAATGAATCAGGGAGGTAGAGAGATTGGAAAAAGAACATCGAGTTAAGGGCTGTTGGAAAAAGTATAAACAATAGACAATGAAGACATGAGTCAAGATTCATAATTTAGTATTTGCAATTATCCCTAATGAACACATAACCAAATCCCTAAATATTGTTACCTTTCCAAATCTGAAGATTCCCTGGCTTCGGAAGAACATAATTCTCACTTCCCCAGACCACACTCTCTCATTAAGTCAAGAGATTCTGTTATTGATCTCAGTACAGAGCTGCCAAGTAAGTACTCTCCCTTAGTCTTAGCCCAATCCTCCCTGCCTGAAGCCCGGAAGTCACACCTGGACAGGGGCAAAGCAGGATACTCTGCTGTGACCTCTCTGGCCACAGCTTTTCACCAGGGAGTGGTTACCTGTTGTGAGCAGTATTCAAAACCAGGAACCAAGGTGTGGTCTGAGCTCCTTTAAGCTCAAGGGTTTGGGGGTTCCTGGTGAGTCCCCAGAGAAGAATCCAGAAGAGAAGAATGGAAGGGGGGTGGCCTGCTAGGGGAGAACTCCTCCTCTGCCTCACTGTCAACCTTCTCCTTCAAGGTAAGATGGGGCAAGAATAGGGAAGACCAGAGTCTAGAAACTTCCCTGTAGCACTTGGAGGACATTCAGAACTAACATGCTAAATATTTCTTCCATGATGTTTATATCTTGATTTCCTTTTGGTAACAGAAAGAAAGACAGTCCACTGATCAAGACACACAGCTTTTCTCTATTCCTACATGCAACAGGCTCTACCAAACTGTCTCATTTCACCACCTCTCTAAATTCTACCTTTTCACTGACCTCTGATGCCCCTTCCCATTCTCCCTATCTCTTTTTCCTTTGATATGGTATCCATGAGAAGACTAGCCACTAATTTTAAACATGCTCTGAAGGAGTAAGTGAAACATGGAGGAAAGGTTGGGATTAATCTCAGGTAGAAAGAAGTGGATATTTTGTTCCCTTAAGGAAATATTTGTTCTCAGTGAGAGCACATACCCTAAATATTATGGAAAGAGATAGAGATGGAGAAGAGCAAGCAGAGGAAAAGATCACATAAAGATGGAAATGGGGCAAAGATTCTGCTCAGAACTGTGGCTCCCTGGCCAAAGGCACTTTGAGGAGGGCTTGAAGCCAAGAGACAACATTGCACAGACATGGTATATGCTCGGTGGTGTCACCTAATGATCCCAGTGCTGGAAATAAACTCCAAGGTATCTGAGGTCACTAAATTTGAGATGGGCCAAATGAATACATAGCACCAAGGTAAGCACCCATTCAGAATACCTACTACATATTTCCCATATCTACCTAGTAAGTGCAGTCTTTGCTTCTCTTAGCTTTCTGATAAATCAGTTCTTACAGAAGTCCTTGAGGAAGGAACGCAGAAAAGAAATATGTTAGAACAGACTTCTAAGTGACCTGGTCTACAGGCTTGAGGGCGGTGCTCTGAGGTGCTACTGGGTAGACTTAAGAGACTTGGGATGGGCACACTAAAAGACGCCTGGAAGTGGCTGCCATTGCACCAAGACCATGTTTGCATATAGCTTTGGGCAGGTTTTGCATGAGGATGAAACAATGGGAATGAGGACAGAGTAATGACTCAGCTCACCACATGGATTTCCACCATTTGCCTACCAGAGCCGTCCATCCTCTCCAGTTCCGGCAAGAAGGGCTTTGGCCTTGGGGAGTCTTGGCCCAGAAAGGAGGACTCACCTGCTCCTCCCAGTACATCCTGTCTTCTCTCTCTGCAGAGAGGCAATAGAGACCCTCTCTCACAGTCTCTGCTCTCTACAGGAAGAGGAGATACTTTCACCATCAATTGCTCAGGCTTTGACCAGTATGGAGTGGACCCTGCTGCCTTCCAAGCAGTGTTTGACAGGAAGGCCTTCCGTCCGTTCATCAACTCCAGCATCCCCACTTATGTCAACATCTCCTTCACACTGTCTGCCATCCTGGAAGTGGTGAGACCTGCTCCCCGCTTATCATAGCTTCTGATAGGGGACAAGGATCCTCTGCCCTGTCAACCCAGCATTGTACTGGTCCAGTGGTGAAGAATAGGTACTCTGAATGGATTTCATATAAGTAGGGGGTTTTCCTGTGGGGTGGGGAGACATAAAGAAGAAGACTGCAGTGATATTTTCTTCAGGAAGGATTTGCCCTTGAGTCCTGTCCTTTCTGGAATGCTCTAGAACAAAGTGGTCTGTGTCAATTAAAACCTGCATTGTGCCTAGATTCAGGAGGAGACAAGGAAGGAAAAATCAGTCCAGCATCTAGAACTATGCCTGGCCCAATAAATTAGCACGTGTGGATAAGAGTATGAGGTGGGAGTGGGTCAAGTTTCTTTTGCACTAATAATCCTGGATGGGAGTTTCTTCACCAGGACGCGCAGCTGCAGCTTCTGACGTCATTCCTGTGGGTTAATTTGGTAAGGCCGATTCCCCTATCCCCTTCCCACTTCCATCTATAAGTTTTGTTTGAATAGTTAACTTAATGACTTTACAGCCCAAACCTCTACCCAATATATAGATCTTTCTGAGACCAAGCAAATTGGTCTCACAAATCTCCCTGGGCAGCTTAAGAAGGTAGAAATGGTCACCCAAGGAAATGCACAAGTGGTTGCAAGCCAATATGGTGGTGTGTTCCTGGGTCTAAGTGATATAAGGCTATATTTAAGGTCATTAAGGATCTTTGCTAATGACACTTGGTTAGATAAAGCGGGAGAGGGGGGATAGGCTGTGGTCGTTAGGGACACAAGTGGAGTTAGAGGAAAGGAGTTTAAAGAAGAACGGGAAAGGCAGGAGAGGCTGACTGGACAAGCTGCACCATCCCTTACCTTTGCCCTGCTGCAGATGTGGGACAACGCTTTCATCCGCTGGGACCCAAAAGAGTGTGGCAGCATCAATAAACTCTCCATGTCAGCTGAAAACCTGTGGCTCCCAGACATCTTTATCATGGAATCGTATGTATCTGGACTGGGGAAAGCCAGCATGAAGCCCATCTGCAGAGAACAGCCTTGGGTCAGTGCAGGGCACAGGAACACCAAAAGATTAAGACACAGGCACAGTCTCAATTGACCGACTCCCACAAAACACTATGAGGAGCAGGAGAGACAAGATAGAGTGACATGAGAGAAACAGCCCAAAAGGGGAGCATGGTGGGTGAAGACTTGGGAAGAAAGGGAGACAACAGCTATTATAATTACGGCCCCCAGAGCACTCACCTCTCCCTCCCTCTCACAAGCAGCATGGACGTGAATAAGGTACCTGCAGGTCTCCTCGCATATATCAGCAGTGAAGGTCGAATAATCTACGATAGGCCAGTGCGAGTGACCAGCATCTGTAACCTGGACATCTTCTACTTCCCTTTTGATCAGCAGAACTGCACCTTCACCTTCAGCTCCTTCCTCTACACAGGTGAGCGAGACGTGTTTTGGCAGCTATTTAAGATGTAGTATGAGATATTTCAGTGGTGTAGATAATAGTATTAGGAAAGATTTTAGATCAGTGTTTCTCAACACTGACTGCCCACTAAATCTCTTTTAAAAATACCAGTAACTATGTATCACCCCAGAGATTCCAATAAAATTGTTCCAGGTGGGGCCCAGGTACTGTTGGGTTTTATATCGCCCAGGTATTGCTAAAGTGCAGACAAAATGAAGAATTACTGCTTTAATTCCTCAGTAAAGTTTGTTCTTAAAACCAAACTACTGCTTTTGATCTTGGATGGCCTTTTGTACCAAATGAGATCAAGTTCACCAGACCCTGAGCTGCTGCAAACCTTTTAACCTTAACAGCTAACACATTTAAACCAGTAAATCAATGAAACTGAATGCCACCAGGTGTCATGTGGCAGATTTGGATAAATAATTCATTATAATGGGCATGTTGGTAATTATAAAAATGTTGAGCTGTTCAAGATTCATTCCATTGAAACATCATACAATTGGAGATTTGAGAAGGAAAATAGGAATGACTCCAAAAATTTAGGGTTCACATTTGAGTCGTATTCAAAATTCCCATCACAACTTGGACTCATCCTTGTTCTCAACAACAAAAATCAGTGCTGCAGCCCACACTGCTCGCCTTGTAACCCACTTCCGAAAAGCTGGATGCCCTGTGTTAAAAGGACAGAGAGAAAAATTTGTTGAAGCGACCCAGTGGGGAGGAATTGAATTTTGTGGGCAGGAGACTTGGGAGCACTTGTGGATTGAGCTACCCCGCCTCTCTTGCAGTGGACAGCATGCTCTTAGGCACGGACAAGGAAGTGAGGGAGATGACAGAAACGTCTCGTAGCATCATTCAGACTCATGGAGAGTGGGAACTCCTGGGCATCCACAAGGCCACACTTAAGATGTTGGTGGGCAGCAATGTATATGACCAGATCGTGTTCTATGTAAGTCCAGGGGTTGCTCTCTGACTTCTGATCCCCATTGCTATGTAATTTTCTTCTTGATCTACGGCTCTTTGGGACATAAACAGAAACTCTAGGAGGTTAAGCACCTGCTTCCTATTCCATGTGCTACCCTAATGGCCCTAAAGAAGGATCCCCAGGACCTTTGCCCTACAGAGAGGAGGAGCAACTGGGCCATTATAAGAATGCAGCAGCCACCTATCTGAAGGCACAAAGGGCCCTAGTTGCCTTAAAACGCCTATAGTTGTATTCCCAGCGGGTTGGACACAGATAAAAATTAGAAAACAAATTAGAGGCACTTCTGTTAAAGGGCATGATCATCCTATAGCCAGCCTAACATCACATCAGCAAGGATCAGACAGTCCAACATATAGTTGACCCTCTGGCATCAGTTTATTTGACACATTCTCTCTGCTCTCTCCTCCCTGCCAGGTGGCCATCAGGCGTAGACCCAGCCTCTATGTCATAAACCTTCTGGTGCCCAGTGGCTTTCTGGTTGTCATCGACGCCCTCAGCTTCTACCTGCCAGCAGAAAGGGAGACTCGTGCCCCATTCAAGATAACACTTCTGCTGGGCTACAATGTCTTCCTGCTCATGATGAATGACTTACTTCCTGCCAGTGGCACCCCCCTCATCAGTATGGCCCCTCCGACTTTCTGGGGAAACAGGCAGCAGAGGACTGGAAAGGGGGTGGGGAGAACCAGCTGCCTCTCTCTGAAGGAGGGAACAGTTTCTGAGGAAAGATTCTATGTGGCGAAATAAGCTTAGGTAAAGTGGGAAGACGAATCTGCCCTGGTTTATTTATAATTTGCTTTACCCTCAGGTGTCTACTTTGCCCTGTGTCTGTCGCTGATGGTGCTCAGCCTGCTGGAGACCATTTTCATCATCTACCTACTGCACCTGGCCACCACCCAGCCCCCACCCATGCCTCGGTGGCTCCAGTTTCTGCTTCTACGCTGCACCAACCCAAGGAAACCCTGCCCCACTGTGCCCCAGGAGGGAACTAAGGGCCTGGGCCTCACCCCTGCCCACCTGCCTGGTAACAAAGTCAGCTCTGCGCACACTCCTCTTCCCACACCTCTACTACTCTGCTCCTGCCTCCTTCCCTGTCCCCCTCCCTCCTGGATGGCCTTTGCAGTCCAGGGCTGAGTCTCTGTCTCTCCTTAGGTCTAAAGGAGCCTGTGGAGTTGGTGGGAAAGGTGCCGGGTCCCCGAGAGGCAGAGCTAAATGGGTGCCCTGAGTCAACAAGGTCCCAGCAGGAGGATGAGGCTCAGAAGCAGCACTTGGTCAGCCTGTGGGTGCAGTTCAGCCATGTGATGGACATCCTGCTCTTCCGGATCTACCTGCTCTTCATGGCCACCTCTCTCATCACGGTCATCGTCCTCTGGAACACCTAGGCAGTCATCCCATGTCCACCACTCCCTGCAAATCACAGCTTGAGTTTTTCCGTCTTAGGGCAAGCGGACCCAGGGTCTTTTCCTAATCTTAGCTCTTTGTCCCTAGTGACTACCATGTCTTTTTCTATGTTCCTAAAACTTCACCACAGCCCTACCATGCAAGTTCAGAATAGCCCTGGGCAGCTTCCTGACTTCTCATATGCCATGGTCCTCATTCCTGTACACTTTCAGTGTCCCTGAGCCACACCTAACTTCTGACTCACTTATCAATGGAGACCCAAGTTGGTAGAGTCTCTCTTTTCAAAGATTTATGTTTATTGTTTTTTGACAGAGAGAGAGACAGATGGAGAGAGACAGAGAGAAGGGGGAGGGCCCAGAGCAGTCTCCATAGTTGACAGCATTAGTTTTCCATATAGTTTCACTCCACAGGTGGGCACGGGGCTGCACAGGGCAGCAACTGGGCCAGGAGCCTCCCACATAGGCCCCGGCAAGAACTAAACTGGGGGCACACCCCAGTTCAGCATATGGGTCTGCCTGGGCCAAAGCCAGGATTCGATCCTTGGTCCCCAGGGCTGCAAAGTGAGCACTTAACCCACTGAGCCATCCCAGCTTCCCTGAGTCTCTCCTTGAATGAATATCTCAATAAACTACTTTTGAAGAAGCACTGGCCCCACAGTACATTTCTGACAGATTCACAAACACTGGGGTGGAGAGTCCTATTGCAGAAGCTTTGATAATTCACCTTAAACAGGTGTAATCTGATTCGATTTTAAGTCTTTCAGATACTTGCAGAGTTTTAAAAAGAATAAAAAAGTCAAGTCTCATTTGCAAGAAAATATTATAAAAGTTATAATTGCAAAATATTCCTTTCATAAACCATTTCACTTCACTTTAAGCCATTTTCACTACCTGAAATTGTTCTTCGAAATAAAGTGTCATTTCTTTATTCTGACAAGTTCCTCTGATTTCACAACATCAAACCAAGAGGGCCTTCTGAATATACATGCTTGGTTGTGCTTGCTTTGGCAGCACATTACCGAATATATACGCTTGGAGAAAGGCTAGGAAGACAGGTAAGGACCTCAGTTAAAGGGTTCAAGTAAATAAATTGTCATACAGCCATACAATGAAATGCTTTATAGGCATTTAAAGTAAGAATGTAGATTTATGTTACTAAACATGGAATCAGGTCCATGGTGTATAAAATGAGAAAAAAAAACCAAGTTACAAAAGAGCATGTACACACTATTTCTTTAAAAAAAAAAAAGAAGAACTTCTAGATAGAAATGCAGAGAAAAAGATATAGATGTCTAGACACAAAAACATGAGCAGACTTTGTCCTGGATAATGAAATTATGAGTGATTGCTATTCATTTTATATCTCTGTCTGTTTTAATTGTATTCAATGAACATATATCATGTTTTTCTTAAGATTTATTTTATTGTTTTTGACAGAAACAGAAAGAGACAGAGAGAAGGGGGAGGGCCCAGAGCAGTCTCCATAGTTGTTCATCATCAGTTTTTTGACTTGATTTTGTTCCACACAGGTGGGTGGGGGCTGTACAGGGCGGGAACTGGGCTGGGGGCTTCCCACATGGGAGGCACACCCACTGGAGCCAGGGGCTGAGCCAGGGTTGGGGAGGGTGGGGCGGGAGAGGGACAAGAACCGAACCAGGGGCCTCCCGCATGGGAAGCACACCCTAGTTCAGCACATGGGTCCACACAGGCCGGGGCCAGGAATCAATCCTTGGTACCCTGGCTGCAAAGTGAATGCTCAACCCGCTGAGCCATCCTGGAATCCCACAGATTGTTTTTCTCACTTGTAAAATCATGTATATGAACAGCTATCTAAAATATCTGTAAATAAAATTATATTCATAGACTTAGTGAATTGCCTTTTTCAAGAAACAAAGTTACATGAAAAGAAATATGAACATTACAAAGAAAACAAAGAACATGTATCAACTGACATGCACCTGTGATTTTCATTGACCTGTTGAAGATGACAAGTTGATGAATTATTATTCCATTTGTCCTTGTTGAGCAAGAACTCTGCTGGTTTAAGTATTAATGGGTCTGCAGTAAAATAAAGATGGGGTGGCTAGCCAGATACAAAATAAAAGTTATTATTAAGTGCAAAAAAAAAAATAAATAAATAATAATAGCCATCATTAACTAAGTACTTCTATATGTGAAGCCTGTTTGATCCTCACAACAATCCTACAAGGTGGGTATTAACATTATTCCCAGTTTATGGATAAGGAAACCAACATAAAAAGATCCTGGAATGAAAAACTTTCCCAGGATCACACAGCAAGTAAATGGTGGAACCATTTTGAACCCAATTTTGTCTAATTTTTAATCCTATGTTTTAACACATCCAGGTCATTGCTAAGGATTCAGAAACAATAATTCTTAAATATGAAAAAATTAAGCACTGGACTCTGAATCCAGAATGATCTCCACCAAAGGACTCGCCCACCCCACTATTTGATAACTCTTAACCTCAGAGGATTACTCTTCACTGTAGCCATTATCAGCAGTTGGACTTTTCAGAGCTCCATTATTTCCTTGCCTGCTTTGATAAAAGTTTTCAAAAAATCTCAAATTTCACTTTTAAAAGACCCCTGAGGCTAGGTAGCCACACCAAGAAATCACCACCACGGTTCACCTGTGGCAACCATTGATTGAATTCCTCTTTTCTTGAAGTCACCCAAATATCCCAAGCTTCCTAGATGTGGCAGAAAGTGACCTTACCCACATAGAAGATTGGAAACCTGTAAGCCAGGTATCAGCCAGTTTCCCTAGAAGCTTTTGTAAGTCAACTTTAGTTCCTTAGAAGTGTCTGACCATATTTGATTAAATGAGCATCATTCTCCAGGCAAAGCCTTGGTTATATAGCCAATGTTTCCAATTATGTCTTGGTTAAAAGGAGGACAGATTCTTATTGAATCTATGCCAGTAACTATACGTCATGTAAATATTAAAATTATATTGCCATCAAATTAAGAATATTTAATAAATGTTTCCAAATTTGGAGGGGTCAGGCAGAGAGAATGATATCACTTACAAATGTTTCATTTCAGTTTACAAAAATAGGTAAAAAAACAAAAAAAAATCAGGGCATTCCACTTTCGGGTGTCCCTTCTTGTTAGAGCTTTGTCTTTCCTTTCAATAAACTTCGCTGCTTAACCTTTAATAAATAAATAAGTAAATAAATAAATAAATAAAAACAGAGTTATAACTCCACCGTTATGAGTCAGAGATAGCTTAAGAGGAAAGAAAAGGGCTTCAATAAATATCCAGAAAACAGAATATTACAAAAAAATCAACAATAGTTCATACAAAAACTGTCCTCATCCTTTACAGATCATTCAGTTCCATGTCGTTAATTCTTGTTCCGCTGAATTTTGAGCTAGCAGTCTCATGACCCCATTGGCTTCTCCACTAGCGTTCTAGAAGTCCTGACTCAGTCTGCTAGTGTGGTCTCGAAGTTGTTTGTGATGCCATCTGAAGCCTGCCTACAGTAACAAAAGATCTAATAGAAATTCATCATAAGAATGATGTTGATAACAAGGAAACTTGGTTGTTTCTGTGACTGCAAAGCAAAATAATAAAGTCAATTTAAAAATATTGTGTAGGGATGCTGGGATAGCTCAGTGGTTGAGTGTTTGCCTCACAATTGTGAGGCCCGGGGTTCAAATCCAATTCAATTCCTGGCCTGTGCAAACCCCATGGCACGATCGTTTTCTACTAGATTCTGAAACATTCCTTTCTTGGTGAAGTAGTCATATCTGCATTGATTGTCAAATTCTCAGGGAAGCACCAAAGAAAAAGCTATCTGTAGGTGACAAAAAGATTTTAATCAGGGAAGCTGGGATGGCTCAGTGGGTTAAGCGCTCACTTTGCAGCCCCAGGGACCGAGGATCGAATCCCAGCCCTGGCCCATGCTGACCCATATGCTGAACTGGGAGCTCCCCCAGTTCAGTTCTCACCGGGGTGAAGACCCCGGCCCAGTTCCTGCCCTGTGCAGCCCTGCCCACCTGTGGAATAAAACTATGTGGAAAAACCAATGATGTGCAACTATGGAGACTGTTCTGGGCCCTCCCCCTTCTCTCTGTCTCTGTCTCTGTATCTCTCTCTTTCTCTCTCTCTGTCAAAAACAATAAATAAATCTTTTTTAAAAAAAGATTTTAATGGCTGTAGTTAGCTTACTAGCTTCATACTGATAATTTTCAAAAGTGAACACGTTACAAGAGAAAAAGGGGGTTCTTGTATTATCGCAGGAAGGCATTCCAGGATGTACCAATGGGACACACAAACAAAGCCAAGCAAGCAGTAGATTTATTAAAGGAAAAGAATGGGCGTGAGCAGGGCAGAAAACAGGGCAGCTGCCCCAAAGAACATATATTGAATGAAGATGCGAAGTACTCAGGGGGGCTCTCAGGTGTTCCCAGGATGGGTCTTCACTGACCACTCCCTCAAATGGGGCATAGACTTCCTTGTCTTTCTTTACTTGGCCCTTGTTGGAACTGTGATGACAACACACCAGGGGGTGGAGGGTTTTCCCTTCCTGCGATGCTAATAGTGTTATAATCCATAACAATTAGCTGTAGCTGCACCTTTTCTTTCTTCCTTCCTTCCTTCCTTCCTTCCTTCTCTCTCTCTCTCTCTCTTGTTCTTTCTTTTATTAAATTTGTTGGGGTGACATTGGTTAGTAAAATTATATAGGTTTCAAGCGTACATTTCTATAACACATCATCTATGGTTGCATTGTGTGCTCACTGCCCAGAGTCAGTTCGCCTTCCATCACCATATATTTGGCCTGCACCTTTTCTTAAGAACTCATCTCCTCCTTTCTTTGATTCCCGCACTTCCTCTTTACCTTCCTTCCCACTCTCTGGTTGGCTTTATGCCCTGTTCTTCTGCCTACAGTAACAAAAAGCCTGATAAGACTTCATTGCAAGAATTATGCTGATAACAAGGAAATTTGGTTGTTTCTGTGGCATGTAAAGCAAGATAATAAAGTCAATTAAAAAAAAATCTTGGGGAAGCCGGGATGGCTCAGTGGGTTGGGCGCTCACTTTGCAGCGCTGGGGACCGAGGATCGAATCCCGGCCCGTGCGGACCCATATGCTGAACTGGGGGTTCCCCCAATTCAGTTCTCTCTCTGTCTCTGTATCTCTCTCTCTCTCTGTCAAAAACAATAAAAGAATAAATAAATAAAATAAATAAATAAAAACCATACAAGGAAAAAAAAAAAAATCTTTAAGGATGCCAGGATAGCTCAGTGGTTGAACGCTTAGGAACCAGGGTTCAATTCCCACCATGACCAGTGCAAACCCCATATGCTGAACTATAGTGCAACTGGTAACCTCCAAGATGGCTCAGCGACCAAGGTTCTCACCTCCCATGTGGGAGGTCCCCAGTTTGGTTCCCAGTTTGGTTCATACTTCGCACAGCCCCACATCCACCTGTGAGGAATGAAACCATGTCACAGCTAAGGATGTACAACTATAGAGACTGCTCTGAGCCCTCCCCACATCTCTCTCTCTCTCTCCTCTCAAACAATTAAAAAAATATTTAAATAAATAATCTTTAGACTAAATTATTATAAACATAATAATTTGCTCCGTTTTCATTTAAGAAGATAGTTAACATTACACTTAATTTATAAAAATGGATGAACATTGGGGAAGCTGGGATGGCTCAGAGGGTTAAGTGCTCACTTTGCAGCCCAGAGGACCAAGGATCGAATTCTGGCCCCAGCTGACGCTAACCCATATGCTGAACTGGGAGGCCCCCAGCCCAGTTCCCGCCCTGCACTGCCCCCACCCACCTGTGTGGAACAACGTACAACTATGGAGACTGCTCTGGGCCTTCCCCCTTCTCTCTCTGTCTCTGTCAAAGACAATAAAAATTTTTTTAAGTGGATGAACATAATCTTTACAAAGAAAAAATATTGAGACATAACATAAAACAAGCTTTACTTTATGTATCATGAATATACACAAGTTTATTGTAAGAATCTATCAAGAATATCCAGAGGGGAAGCTGGGATGGCTCAGCAGGTTAAGCGCTTGCTTTGCAGCCCCAGAACCCGAAGATCGAATCCCAGCCCCAGCCCAGGGGGACCCATATGCTGAACTGGGGTGTGCCCCCAGTTCAGTTCTTGCCGGGGCCTATGTGGGAGGCTCCCAGCCCAATTCCTGCCCTGCGCAACCCCACGCTCAGCTGTGGAGTGAAACTACATGGAAAACTAATGCTGTCAACTATGGGGACCGCTCTGGGCCCTCCCCCTTCTCTGTCTCTCTCTGTCTCTGTCAAAAATAAAACAAAATAAAAAACAATAAAAATAAATCTTAGAAAAAAAAGATTATCAAGAGATTTAGTGTCTTGAGTAACTCCTGAACTTCTGAATATTAAACTACAGTTTATTATCTGTATATTGAACTACAGTTAAGCTATAGATCAGTGATATAAATCCTAAATTGAAGCCTAGAAGATGCTATATTCAAATTAAAGAAGTAAAAATGTGACTATATTAACATTAAAAAGAAATAACAAGATCAAGAGCTCCAACTACACAACCAAGAGCTCTGCTGCCCTCTCCTGGAAGTTAATAGCCTATGATTCAATTCGGGCACGAAGGAGAGAGGATGCATGCAGAACTCCTAGACGTATTTTTGCTAGCTCCTCCCTCCTTTCCTTCTTCCCTCCCTCCCTTCTTTTCTTCCATCCCCATTCCTTCCTTCCTACCTTCCGTCCTTTCTTTTTTCTTTAAAAACATTATTTAAAATTCACAAAAATGGTTTCAAAAGCACCTGTGTACCCTGACCATCCAATCGTGAACATTTCTTTTGTGTGTGTGACTATTTCTAAATAAGTGAGATCAGTTGCAGAATTGATAATTCATTACCTCTGAATGCTTCTGTGAGTACAAGAACTTCCTAAAATCCAGGATACTCTCCTATATAACCAACAGTACAACCATCAAAATCAGAAAATTAACATCAACACAATATTGCCCTTTTAACCTACAACACCTATTTAAATTTTATCTCTTGTCCCAATAATCTCTTTTATAGGTGCACAATTCAATTCAGAAACACCGCATTTAGCTGTTATTCCTTTTCAGTCTCCTTCACTCTTGCTTTCATGACCCTGATATTTTTGAGGAGTATAGGCCAGTTATTTTGTAGACTGTCCCTCAATTTGAATTTGTTTAATACTAATAATTTATGCATTTTTTTGCAGGAATACTCCAGAAGTGATGCTAGTTACTTCTCAGCCCATCATAGAAATGTCAATTTGTCCCTTACTGATTATATTAACTGTTACCACTTAGTTAAAATGATGTCTGGGGAAACCGGGATGGCTAGTGGGTTAAGCGCTCACTTTGCAGCCCCGGGGACCAAGGATCGAATCCAGGCCCTGGCCCATGCAGGCCCATATGCTAAACTGGAGAGTGCCCCCAGCTTGGTTCTCACCGGGGTGAAGACCCTGGCCTGGTTCCTGCCCTGTGCAGCTCCATGCCCACCTATGGAATGAAACTGTGGAAAAACCAATGATGTGCAACTGTGGAGATTATTCCGGGCCCTCCCCCTTCTGTCTGTCTCTGTCTCTGTATCTCTCTCTCTCTCTGTCAAAAACAATAAAAATAAATCTTTTTTTTTTTTTAATGATGTCTGCCAGGTTTCTCCCCTATAATGACAATTAAGAAATATGGCATGCTTATTAATTATAAGTAATTAATAAGTGTTTTGTGGAGACATACTTAGAGACCATCTAATTATTCCATTCCTCATCATGATGGTTCTTATGTAAATTACTTATTCAGTGGGGTTTTTGACTGTTTGGGAGTATTCATCGAGGGTATTACTCAAGCCAGGCGCCTGTCTTGAGATTTCTAGCGCTGCTGTTATCACAGCTAGTCTTGTCCGTAGGAATCAAATGAGAGAGATGTCCTTTACCTAAAAGTTATGCATGAAAATCAACTCCTAGTCTTATATTTGCAGTTTGTGTATCACTACTCATTTGTCTTCTGCTGATGTAGCCCCCATTATTAGGACTCTCTTTTAAGCATTTTTTTTTAAACATTTAGTTATTGTTTTTGACAGAGAGAGAGAGAGATACAGAGACAGAGAGAAGGGGGAGGGCCCAGAACAGTCTCCATAGTTGCACATCATTGGTTTTTCCACATAGTTTCATTCCACAGGTGGGTGGGGCTGCACAGGGCAGAAACTGGGCCGGGGTCTCTAAGAACTGAACTGGGGGCACTCCCCAGTTCAGCATATGGGTCCGCAAGGGCCAGGGCCGGGACTCGATCCTCGGTCCCCAGGGCTGCAAAGCGAGCACCCAACCCACCGAGCCATCCCGGCCTCCCCAAGCATTTTTGAAGAAAAAATATTTTTACAGATAGAATGCTCAGGCTAACCTAGTGGATATAATCTTGGATTTAGTTGTCAGTGCTATAAAAGCAAAAATGTTATGTTGGTATTCCTATTTTATTGGACACCAGTCAATAATAGGTGCTTATGCTGGAAGTAGATTAAATAGTATTTTTTTCTTATAGCATGTTAAGTGTTTGTGCAGGTTTGCTTAAACTCCTTTCTGTATAAATTAGTGCATTAGATTTTCTGTTGGGGTAGGGACTCTGAAATTCCTTCTTCCTGTAAAAGTCTTCTACCAAGATGGTGTTTTACTGGTCTAGCTCATCAGGAATAGGAGACAGCAAGCAATTTTATTGGTCATCTGTCTGCTTTGATTTACTACATTGGCTTAGTATGATGTTTGATAGAACATTACTGACCAGAAAACATAAATGTCACAGCTCTAGAAAGAAAAAAAAGACATGTAGGTAAATTTCCAATCTGTACCTTAGATTTTTTTTTTTAAGATTTATTTTTAATGTTTTTGACAGAGGGAGAGAGAGAAGGGGGAGGGTCTAGAGCAGTCTCCATAGTTGCATGACATTAGTTTTCTACGTAGTTTCATTCCATAGCTGGGTGTGGGGCTGTGCAGGGAAGGAACCAGCCGGGGGCCTCCCACACAGGAAGCTTGCCCCAGTGAGAACTGAACTGGGGTCATATGGGTCTGCATGGACCAGTGCCAGGATTCGATTCTTGGACCCCGGGGCTGCAAGACGAGCGCTCAACCCACTAAGTCATCCCATCATCCCCAGATTTTTTTTTAAGATGTATATTTTATTGTTTGAGAGAAAGTGAGAGAGAGAAAGAGAAAGAGAGAAGGAGGGAGGGCCCAGAGCATTTCCCACGTTGATTGTACATCATTAGCTGTGACATGGTTTCATTCCACACAGGTGAATGTGGGGGCGTGTAGGGCAGGAACCGACCAGGTTGCCTCCCGCATGGCTGTTATCAGTTGTACCACAGCTCATCATATAGGTTTGCACAGGCCAGGACAGGGCCGGGAATCAATCCCCAGACCTCACAGTTATAAGGCAAAAGCTTAACCTGCTAAGCTATCCCAACATCCCAGACTTTTTTATTTTTTTAAGTAAAAATAAGAATCTGTACTGATTTTTCACTTGGCTATCCTGGTTTTAAAGAATGAGCTATTGAGTATGTGTTTTCTGTACTGATATGGCACTTATAAAATACTTTTGTATCATGAGTAAACAAAAAGAAGAAGAAGAAGAAGCAGGGATTTATTTAAGATTGAATACTGTCAGAAATCAAGGGTATGATTGGATAAAGAAGTAATAGTTATTCATTTAGCAAGAAGGGATCACCTTCCAAGCTGAGGCCTGAGTTTTGAATTGAATTTTTTCAGCTGAGGTGATCCCTTGGGGTGGTAGTCCATGGACTGCCTTTTGTTCTTGGGGTCACAATGATGAACCCAAGTTTCATCACATGTAATGATCTTCTTTAAGAAGTCCTCACCTCCTTTATCAAAATTTCAAAAAAATTGGAGGAACCTTTTCCGCTGTTAAGAATTCAGTAACAGCACGCTGTTTGAACCAAACATCTGAACACTCTTCTATTTCAATGTGCACTGGGTGAAAAATGTAAGCACCTGTGTGTGCAAGGTCAAGAATGACGGAGGGGCGATACCATGTGACTACACAGAACTGGTTATATCCAGATATGTCTAATGCAACATAAAACATATTACAGTGGAGGTAAAATTTATCAGCCTGCCCTTGTATCTATAAACCGTCAATCAGTCCATTTACAGAAATCATCAAATGGTCAGACCATGAACCAAATTTCAATGGGTATTTGGTTCAGGTAAAACAAATAGAAAACAAATGGAGTAGAAAGCAAAATTATATCTGGGAAAACAGAGGGCCAGTAAAGATAATTGCCTTTTGGGATTCACCTCTGGGAACCAAGAAAAGATGTGCCTGGGTTTATGCAGCCCATGGGGTGGATGAATGTTACCTGGTCCTGTCAGGTGAATCCATTAGGCATCTTAGTGGAACTTCCCAAATTGTTAAAAGATAATTTCAGAAAAAAATAAAATCATGACTCTTATACAGGTATAAAAATGAATATGTATTAAAGTTTTTACTTTCCTCATATGATATTAGGGAACCAAGCTGATGTTTTAACCGGTTCAAAGGAAAAATCAAAAGCACAAATTTATATGGAGTAAAGGAATGTTTAGATGAATTACAAATGGAGACAAAATTGATTATTCCACTGGGAGGGAGAAAATTAATTGTATCTTTACCTGGCAGAACAGAATTTACATACCTATCAGCTACCTACAACTTTCAAAAGAACTGCAAAATAGCTAAATAAGAAACAGGGCTAGAATCTGATAGTCCTAAAGAGTATGTTATAGATGATGTGTAGTTTGCTATTGAAACACAAAATTTTTTCTACAACTAATATTTGCTCATTGTTTACTTTGTATCAGGTATTGTGCTAAATGCTTCACAAGCTTATCTCATTTAATCATTACAATAACCTTGAGAGGTAGGTACAATTATTAAAAACATTTTGGGAAAGCTGGGATGGCTCAGCGGGTAAAGCACTCGCTTTGCAGCCCAAAGCCCGAGGATCGAGTCCCAGGCTCCGCCCTTGTGGACTCATATGCTGAGCTGGGCTGTGCCCCCAGTTGAGTTCTTGGGGCTTATGAGGGAGGCTCCTGGCCCAGTTCCTGCCCTGCGCAGCCCCACACCCACCTGTGGAGTGAAACTATATGGAAAACTAATGCTGTCAACTATGGAGACTGCTCTGGGCCCTCCCCCTTCTCTCTGTCTCTCTCTGTCTATTTCTCTCTATCAAAAAACAATAAAAATAAATCTTTAAAAAAAGAACATTTTGCAGTCTGAGAAACTGAGGCTTATAGGGCTTAAGAAAAAACGTATAGGAACACCTTTTCTTCCCTTCCTGTAATTTTGAATTGCTTATCCTCTTAGACAAAAAGGCACTTAAAAAAAAATCAACTTAATGTATTTCATATACCATAAAATTTATCTATTTCAAGTGTACAATTCAGTCATTTTTAGTAATTTTACTGGGGTGCAACAACCATTACCATAAATCAGTTTTAGAACATTTCATCCTCCCCCCAAATTCCTTTTGCCATTTACAGTTGATCCCTGTCTCACACCCAGACACAGAAAACCACTAATCTATTTTCAGTCTTTATCTGAACATTTTATATAAATGGAATGATATAATATAGGGTCTCTCGTGTTTGACTTCTTTCACTTAGCATAGTGTTTTTGAGTTTCATCCATAATGTAGTATGTGTCAGGAGTTCTTTTGATTGGTGAATAGTATTCCATTGTGTGGATATATTACATTTTATCTATTCATTTACCAGTTGATGGACATTTAAGTTGTTTCCAGACTTTGGCTATTATAAATAATGCTACTATGAATACTCATGTGCAAATCTCCCTGTGGATATATATTTTAAAGATTTATTTTTGTTTTGGACAGAGACAGAGAGAAGGGGGAGGGCCCAGAGCAGTCTCCATAGTTGTTCATCATCAGTTTTCCGACATGGTTTCATTCCACACAGGTGGGCTGGGGCCATACAGGGCAGTAACTGGGCTGGGAGCCTCCCACATAGGAGACACACCCCCTCCAGCCTGGGGCCTAACCCAGGGCCTCCCACATGGGAAGCTCACCCCAGTTCAGCATATGGGTCTGCCCGGGCTAGGGCCGCGATTCGATCCTGGGTTCCTGGGGCTGCAAAGCCAGTGCTTAACCTGCTGAGCCATCCCGGCTTCCCTGGATATATGTTTTAATCTCTCTTGCACAGTTACCTAGGAGTGGAATTGCTGGGTTGTCTGATAGATTTATGTTTAATTTTTTGAGGAACTACCAAACTATTTTTCAAAGTGGTTTCAACCGCTTTACATTCCCACCAGTGTATGAGGTTTCCAATGTCATCTTCTTACACACATTAGTTATTGTCTGTTTTATTATAGCCATTCTAATGGGTATAAAATGGTATCTCATTGTGGTCTTAATTTACATTTCCCCAGTGACTAATGACATTGAGCATCTTTTTATGCACTTAGAGGGTTTTTGTTTGTTTGTTTTTGTTTTTGGGTTTTTTTTAAGGATCTGGAATTCAGACAGTTTTCATGCAGAAAGGGCACCTGCTTTTCTGGAAAGGTCCTTGATTACTAAATGATGTTCAAGCTCTCTTACATCGCTTCCACCGCGTGCCCACTCTCCCACACCTCCGCAAGCCTGATTTATTCGCTGCAGCCACGCCTCTTTCCGCAAATCATGCTGCGACTATATATAACCGCTGCAATCACAGTCCCTTCTACTTGGAAAAAGCTTGCTGCTTAACTCCAGCCCTTCTCAGCTTTACAGTGTTCTTGAATCCACTTCTATTTCCACTCTGAATGAATGAGGACATCATTAATCCTTCCCCACGTCTAGGGCAGAAAAAAAAAAGTACAGCATGCTTTTCAATGTAAAAAATAAATATGTAAGAACTGTTCTTGGAGTTATTTTTAAGCAGACCTTGTCTGTAATCCTAATGTAACAGAAATTTATATAATGATCAGTATTTAATACTGTTTTTTCGTGTGGTAAATTTTAAAGCGTGGAACTGTGGGAGTAAGGTTAGGACTGTACCCCACAAATTATCTCAGGGGCTGCAGCTACAATCACCAACAGTAAGTATTCTTGGGGCAAGCGGGAAATTAAATAGTAATTTTTATCACTCACATAACTTGGCAGAGCTATTGTGGAACGATGAAGTCACAGACTGGGTTCCATATCAGTGCTTCCACGTACTAGCTGGGTGATCCTCACCCCTTCAGAGTTCAAGAATGTTTGTTGAACGAATGAATAAAATGCACTCACAGAGCTGTGTCACGAATTAAATGAGATAATGCTTGTTTCCTCTCTGGTCGTAATCAGCGCTGAAGAAAATTACTGCTCGCCCTACGACACAACCTCTTATTTATGTAGACTGAGTTCCCTGAGGCCATGAGATGTCTGACTCTGTTCCAAGCTTCCTAAGGTGCCAGGTCACATTAGGCGACTAGAATGACGGAGGATGCTATTTTTAATATGCTCGGCCGGGGAAGAGTGCATATCCCGAATGCATCTGGCCCCTCACAGAGGCATGTCCCATCACTCCGCAAGCATCTCAGCTGGTTTGTGTACAAATGAAGGCCCGCTCCACGTGCAGGTCCAGTCTGCAGTTGCAGCGCGCGGCCCACCCCCAGCGCTGCAACAGGTCAAGTTCGCCGCGGCCGCGCTCCACGCCAGGCGCGCGACCGCTGAGCCCTCCCACTGGGCGGGCGCCGCGGCGGGGCGCGTGCGCACTCTCCTCTCCTCGCCTCCTCCCCGCCCCTCGCTCGCCCTTCGCGTTTCGCGGGCTGGGTCCTTTTGTCCCTTACTGCGTACGGTTTCTGTTTCCGTGCGGAAGTGGTGGCCGTGAGAGAAGAAGATGGCGACCACTGTGGTGGCACCACCTGGTTCGGTGGCCAGTCAGGCCCACAAGCGCAGTGGCAGCGGGCGGGGAGGCGGCGGCGGCGGAGCCAGAGGGCCGGAGGAGGAGCCGCCGCCGCCCCTACAAGCTGTTCTGGTAGCGGATAGCTTCAACCGCCGCTTCTTTCCCATCTCCAAGGACCAGCCACGGGTGAGCGCGGTGCGCGCGAGCAGCCATGGGGCCCGGAGGTGGCGGGGCTGGAGCAAGTTATCTATTCGACTGCCTAGCGAGGCGTGGCCTGGAGGAAGTATGTCCATCCTCTCGCCCTACGTCGGGTTTATCTAGTTAGGGCGAAGGCGAAGAGGCCATCTAAAGTCCTGATTACTGCCTGGCCAAGTGAGTGGCTGGCAGATGTGGGCGCTCGGAGTGCTGTCTCCCTCGGGTTTGGAAGGCGTGTAGGGGGCTAAATGTAGAAGCAGTGCTTGTGAGAAGCCTTCACGCGGGGATTCAACTCCCCAAGAGGAGGCAGCCATGTCTTTATGCGGAGAAAAAGAAGAGATCCTTGGGTGAAAGAGAATATCACTCCTTTTGCCTCCAAAAGGGAGGTCATACCTCACTTATAGGTGGAATATAAAACTGAAAGTTACGAAGACACAGAGACCTATGGACACACTCAATAACTTGGTGATTGCCTGAGGGAAGGGGAGGAGGGGGG
>PVKE010010850.1:0-41581 GCA_004027555.1 Craseonycteris thonglongyai
CAGTGCATAGTTATTTCTATTTTACTTTTTGACAGATAGAGAGAGAGACAGAGACAGAGACAGTTAGAGAACCAAACTGTGGGAACTCCCCAGTTCAGCATGTGGGTCCTGCCTGGGCCGGAGCCGGGATTCGATCCTCGGTCCTCATGGCCTCAAAGCGAGCGCTCAACCCGCTGAGCCGTCCCGGCTTTCCCCACCTCCCTCGATCTTAATAACAGCAAAAGAATAATAATTTCTATAATGCTTTACAGTTCACGTTTTCACAAATATTATCAAATTTGATCTAAACCATTAAAAAAAATACGTACATCTTTAATCTTGCTCTTCAACTGACTCCAAAGAGAAAGAACATCTTGTCCTAATTAGACCTGAATGAGAAATGGATATTCAGGAAAAGACCTCCTGAGTGGTAATTTCTGTAACTTTCAGAGCACTTAGTAGCTTTCCAAATCTCCTCTAACCTAAGGAAAGGGACTAGGAGAAAAGCAATGCAGTTCTACAAACTCAGAGCATGACTGGGGCCTAGCCAACACACAGAGACTCAAGACACTGTCCTCTTAGTATCCCAATGACTAGCCTCTTGACCACTTTTCCTAGGAAATGCTAATAGAAAAATAAACAAAAACAATTCCCAACTAAAGATAACTCATTCGCTGCTGCACAAACTATTTTGACAATATCTAAGGTCCAATGTTCTCTGAGTGGCTTCTCTGTGCTCAGTACTATGTGAGATCCAGTGAAATATAAAAGCACAGTTATATCTCATAAAAGTTGGAAAGACCAGATACAAAGATGGGAAGACAAACAATAGAAAACTTAACTGGAGAAAGAAAAAATAAACTGGAAATGGGAAGAGAGCAAAGAACCTTTATCATCTCAAGAAATATAAGGCATGTGTAATTCAAGGCAAAATCTGTATATTTAATATGACTTGAAAGGTCATTTCAAATTCAATTTTCTGTTACAAAGTAATGCACTCAACATCCTGTTAAAAGTATACTCTTTCTTTTAGGCCTAACTCAAATATGAGGGTCTCTGTCATTTTGTCCTCTGACTTTTCCTCAATCCTCTACAAGGCTGTACCATCTCTCGAACTCTCCACATACCTCTTATCACACACCTGAGTTTCCCGATGGGCTATCAGCCAGCTAAGGAGAGCAGAGGCCATACGGCGTAAATGCATGGCACTTGGTCAGTAAGGGCTTAGCAACTGCGGTTTAAACTGAATGCAATAAAAAAAAAAAAAAAAACTGCCTGCCTCTTAAACCCACAGATTCTGTCTTCCCAGAAAACACTTAACACGTGACCTCTGATTTACTCAGGGGTTACATTTTAAGTGGTCTCTTTGGCAGGTAAAAGCAGCGACACAACCACCACCAAACATTTAAACAACAAAAAAGGAAATCAGGGTATGTAAGTCACACAGTGACTGAGACAGAAATTGGGCAGTGCGTATCTAGGGGTGCAATTTGGAAATCTGTGGGAGGCTTCACAGTGACTGTGAGATCAAGGGTGTGAAACATCCTGAATTCTTGGGAGAGTCCTGTACACTGAAGAGCTCTGGTCCTGCACCATGCATAGTTTTCCAGTATTTTGCCACCCATTCTGTAGGCGAAACTTGCTGAGCTAGAGCCTAATTCTGTTTCCTATGTAAGCCCGGATGTAGGCAAGCCATGAAGTTCTCTGGGAATGAAGCTACCATGTAAATTGAGAGAAAACTGTACTGTGTTTGTTTGGAACTTTATGAAGTATTGTTCAGCATTTTGTAAATTCGGGTCCCTAACAGCACTGTATACATTGTGGTTGCAGGCATCGAGCACAGAGTGGTGGAAACACACGGGACTGTGGACTGTGTCATTCATCCATGTGCACTGGTTCCTCCCTGACCTCCATCTACCCCAAATGGTCCCCTCCGCCCCATCACTTCTGACCATATCCACTGCACACTTCTGCCTTCTAGCCTTTGAGGTCATTTAGAATCTTGCCTCCTCTAGCACATACTCAACCCGGTGACACCAGTGTGCCCCCTAAACTGCAGACTGTTTCTGTCTTCAGGTGTTCATCCACGCCATTCCTCCTCCAACTACACCATCCACCTTTCTCCATCTTCCCAAACCCTATCATCCTTCAGGGCCCACCAAAGTGACCCTCCTCTCATACTTTCTTCCCAGATGCTACCTTTCAACATGGATTATTTCCCCTTGCACTTCCCATTATACGTGCAGGCTCTTTGGTTGCCTGATTATGTTCAATCTAGCATTTTATTTTAGAAGCTTATGCTGTTTTCTCATTGTTTCATGTTTTATTTTTCCCTAAGAGAATATAATTTTGAGTGCAGAGACCATTCTATATCTCTTTTTGATACATAATCTATTTTGCAAAGTAATTGGCAAAATAAGTAAGTGTTCAATAGAAACCTATGTAACTGAAGATCAACTCTTCATTTTTTTTTTTTTCAGAGAATTAGGGCCTACCCTACCCTGTGCAGAACACCCAAATGACTAAAGAAGAAAGTGAAATGTCCGATAGGATCTGTTGTAATTAAAATGGTAGGAAACGTCAGAACTTCCCATATATAAAAATTAACTTGCATCCACATAAAAAGTATCAGGTCCCACCTTTAACTAGTTGAAGGTTAAACTGAAAGTAATTGGTAATAAGTTGATTTTTGTCATGAGGAGGTAGCATGAAACATTTATCATTTATAGGCATTAGTTTTAAAAATAAGGCAGAACAGTAAAATACATTAGCAATAGTAACCCAGCATCATTTCTCAGTAATAACTAATGATTATCTGTCATGACATGAATCCATTAGCAATTAAGTAAATGGAAAAAGAAAAACAGCCAATATTTCAGGTCAAGAGCTAAGTTTCTGTATGGATATGGGTACAGGATAAACATGGTTAGTATAAACTAAACAAGAGGACTCTAGAGTAAACCAGCACCATTCAAGTATTAACTAGAAATAACAGCTGTAACTACCCACTTCCCTTATGAGGAAATGCCTCTGAAGAGACAAACTTAAGCAAGAATGAAAATCACAAGCTAGAGGTCTTCGGAAACGTGAACTCTAAGATCCTAGGTGGCCAAGCTGTGCACGAACGGTTCTTCATGCGGGTGGAGGGCAGCCCAAAAGGGCAGGGCGAAGGAAGCCGCTCTTGCGCTAAGAGCCAGGTGTTTTCACATACCTTAACCCAGAGGGGAGAGCAACAGTTTGTGCCCAAAAGTATTCAGAAAATGGTTTTCTCCAAAAGACCATACATACGGTGTTCAGACATACGTAGGGGGAAAAAAGCATATGCAGGAACAATTGGCCATGTAAATGTAGTTTGAAATTATCTAAAGGACACCAAGAAGCTTCTTTTGTCCTTCTCATACTGCAATTGCTCTATCAGTGAAAGAAAAAAATAAAAAATTAAGTTTTTACAAAGACAGAGGCTACTCCTTGCTTAACAAAGCAAGCTGGAATTGCCAAGAAATGCTGACTTAGAAGAGAACTACCGTAACCAATTTTCCTTTCTTTGTACCTGAAAAAAGCTGTGACATCTTTAACTCAAGTCTGCAAGTCTTTGAAGATGCCATTAACTAGGTGGATTTGAGTATTTCGAGTAGATCTGGCATGAAGCTATTTCTTGCTCAAAAATTTCCACTCATTCACACAATGAGTAAATCACAGTGCCAAGGTTGAAAACAGGAAAAATCACTTGGCTCGGCACCAAGTACTTACAGGCATTTCAGCTTCTGTCCCTTGGCCTGGGCAGACCACAGAGAAGATGGATGTCTGGCATGCCACGAGCTGTTCTCAGAACACCACCTAACACGCTCCCCAGAGAGGGCGGGTCCCAGGGCGTGAACCAAAGAATTCCAAAAGTGCTTGACTCTAAGAGGTCATGTCTATGAGAAAATCATACTCTTGCTCAAGCAAGGAGCACCTTCCAAGAAATGCTTGAGGGGAAGCTGGGATGGCTCAGCAGGTTAAGCACTCACTTTGCAGCCCCAGAGACTGAGGATCGAATCCCGGGTCTGGCCCAGGTGGACCCATTTGCTGAGCTGGGGTGTGCCCCCGGTTCAGTTCTTGCTGGGGCCTATGCAGGAGGCTCCCAGCCCAGTTTCTGCTCTGCGTAGCCCCACACCCACCTGTGGAGTGAAACTATATGGAAAACTAATGCTGTCAACTATGAAGACTGCCCTGGGCCCTCCCGCTTCTCTCTGTCTCTGACTGTCTCTCTGTCAAAAAATAATAAAAATAAATCTTTAAAAAAGAAATGCTTGACCACCAACACTCTTATTAGCATAGGGGATGATATTGGGTAGAAAAGCATGAATATCAGTCATGCATGGAGGAGTAATTCATGAGTTGGACCCAAAATGAAGAAGTTTAGGGAATAATTAATCAATTTATTTCATTTACATCTTACATATTATATATACATGAGTGACAGATGATCAAAATCTATTTCTAAAGTCTGAGAGCTTTTCCAATAAACATAAAACAAAAATTCTTAGTGATAAGAAAATATTGTGATTAATTGGCAGTGGTTTTCTTTTTCTTCTTTCTTAGCTACCGCTATATATAAAATAATGGTGCATCTTAAAATTGTGGCATCTTTGATAAGATAAAATATGGTAGGTTATGGTAAATACAGACTGATAAACACCAATTTATGATATATAACCAAAGGCACCATAATGAAGTAAACCTGACAAATGCCAAATACTAGGATAATAGGGATTCCCTTTCACATTCAAGCATGTAAACTTGGGGTTTATTAATAATTTCCAAAGTGGATCATAAATGTGAAGTATACATTATTCCAAGAGGTTAGGTTTAAACAAAAGGAGATTTGAAGGAAATGCAGAAAAATGTGTGAGTCACAATACCATAAATATACAAAAAAATACTTTGGGTTCATCTACTTAGTTTACGATTAAAGTACGAAAGAAAAACCGTATGTCCTACATCTCTCCATGACACGTACTTAGGTGTCTTTTAGCAGAAAAGCCATGGACTGAATGAACCACAAATGTGACCTATTATAGCCTAGCACAGATGTGACCTTGATATTCCAAATACTTAAGCTTGAAAGCATGAGCAACCATATTAAAAGATAAAGTTTTTAGAGAAATAAAGTAATCATGGTAGGGGCACGAAGAGGAGGAATCTTCAAGTACTTAACCAGTAACCATTTCCATAAGACTAGGCAGAATTATATTTCAAAAGCCATTCTAAAAAAAAAAAAGGGAGGAAAAAAAAAAAAAACTGAAGAAAAATAGCCACACCTCTCAACAGGGATACAAATTTGCTTCAAGTCTGTTCTAAGCCTGACCTTTAACTCACTTATCCTCTGGGGAGGCCTGCCCTGAAGGTCTGACTACTGACCCTGCTGCCCAAACCATTCCAGACTCTTCTCCACATGCTGTGTGGAGTTCCTGCCAACTACAAAGGCTGCGCTCCATGTGCGGTTACACCCATAGACAAAAAGTTTTAAAATTCTTGGCCTTTATTCAACCCTTACATTCACCTAAGCTTTTAAAATGAGACCCAAAAGCAGCTTTTAAAACAAGAGCCTAAAAACACAATTGTGAGTATTTTGACAGTGATATCTACTTCTCAGGATCTGTGCGTCATCTCAGCCAACTGACCATGAACCCTACAAAAATGTACTGAGCACCTACTATGTGACATTTATAATGTGTCATGCATTGCAACCTTAGGATGCAGGTAATGTGATGCATAGAAGCTTATAAAATAATGAAGCACATAAAATAAGTCACATTTAGGAAGTTCATAAGGTCTATTTTTAAGAAAATACAAGTGAAGACTTTTAAAAAACATAAAAGATAGTAAAATCCATTTAAGTTGGGAGATTAGAAAGGCTTTAAAGAGGAATCAACATGTAAACTTCAGCTTACCAATTCTTCTGATATAAGATCTTTGAGAGAATGGATAGTCACTCTCATCTTTGAATCCACAATGGCTAGCACTATCCTTTGCATATAACGAACATCAGTAAAATTTTAATGAATTGAAAAAATGGTAGAAGTAGGAAGAGCAAAAGCATTCAAGATGGAGGAAACAGTATGATGACACAAGGGAGAGAAAGTACAAGAAATGCTCCAGAGAATGGTACTTTTGGTGTGTGAGTGAGAGGAATACCGGACATGCTAGAAAGTAGTTGGTGGCCAGGTCACAGAAAGCAATAAATGATGCCAAGAAGTTAGGGTTTAATTATGTACAAAACGGGAGTGATAATGATTATAGCTGTGCCTTAAGCCAACTACAGTCCAGGTATTTAAGACGATTTAGATAGGGGTTGACCCTGGAAAAGAGGAGGCACTTGAGAAATCACAATAGATAGATCAAACAAGAGGAAGTGAGCTCTGGGAGAAGCTGGGATGGCTCAGCGGGTTAAGCGCTCGCTTTGCAGCCCTGGAGCCCGAGGATCGAATCCTGGCTCCGGCCGATGCGGACCCATATGCTGAGCTGGGGTGTACCCCCAGTTCAGTTCTTGCTGAGGCCTACGCAGGAGGCTCCCGGCCCCATTCCTGCCCTGCACAGCCCCACGCCCACCTGTGGAGTGAAACTATATGGAAAACTAATGCTGTCAACTATGGAGACTGCTCTGGGCCCTCCCTCTTCTCTCTATCTGTCTCTCTGTCAAAAAACAATAAAAATAAATCTTTAAAAAAAAGAAAGTGAGCTCTGAACTGGGACAACAGCAATAGAAATGGAAAAGCACCAACAGAGAACAAGGTACCACTGAAGTAGAACCCACAAAATTTAGTGAGTGTGGGAAGAGGAGAGTTGAAAAAAATATAAAAATTTCAAGGTTTGTTGATTAAGAGAACAGTAAAGTCCATCAATACACATAGGACATGAGCTATCTGGGGAAAGTGATACACCTATGAGTAAAGGCACGAGCATTTAAGTGAAAACCCATCCAGGCTCAAGCTATCAGGGTCACCTATCTAACTGAATCCCAGTAACAGGCACAATCTGATCACAGAGGAAGGAAGCTACTACTGCTTGTTATGAAATATGAGAAATTGTTTTTGACTCAGCTCTAAAGGAAACTGTGTAAATATGAATGTTTCTTCCTTCCTCCTAATAACACATCATGTTTTACTTTTTCCCTAACTACCAGGTTGCTTACATGTGTTCAATTCTGGGAGAATTTTTATGTTTAGAAATTTTCTATCCATTTCTTGTTCTTACTTAATTACTTATTTTTCTTGGACCTCCCTCTTCACTTCTACTCTATTGTTTCATTTTATGTATCCAATAACTCCCAAAAGCTGTTGAAAAATAGGGGATGCCAAGGATAGCTCAGCGGTTAAGCATTTGTCTCACAATTGCAAAGTTCAGCCCGTGCAAACCCATATGCTGAACCACAGTGCAACTGGTAACCTCCAGGATGGGATGGTGGCAAATGTTCTCTCATCCCATGTGGGAGGCCCCCAGTTCAATTCCCGCCCCATGCGACCACACATCCACCTGTGTGACATGAAACCATGTCACAACTAATGATGTACAACTATGGGGACTACTCCAGGCCCTCCCCCCTTCTCTCTCTCATCTCTCAAACAGTAAAATAAATCTTAAAGAAAAATAAATGGATGAATAAATATGGTTTGTAGAAAGTCACCTCAAGTCCCTTGTGGAAAAGCAGAATATAAATAAATTTAAATTTAGAAATGGTTTTATTTGCAGAATGATAGCTAATGAAATATGAATTACAGAAATGTTTCTCTTCAATTAACAAAACCTCCTAGATTTTAAATGTCTGTGTTCTAAAAGGAAAATTAAAGATGATTAATTTCATTATAAAACAACTAAGCATCTCAAAAGGATCCTAACTTAGAACTCCATGCTACATAAGAAAAAGAGTTTTCAGGCAAGAATTAGAAACTTCTGGCAAGCAAAATCTGAAAATTAAAGCATCTCTAATATACAAAGCCTTAAGAAAACATAATTCATAAATATTTCATTTATATACCATTGTTTAAAGAGAGAAGCTACTGAATAAAACGAGCCACATAACTCAACAATAAATGTTGTACCTTATTCCAAATAGAGGTGTTTGCTGTATACATATTAAGCATATAAACTGGGATCTCTTTGTATTTGTCTTGGTTCCAGCCTAATAGGAAAGCCTCTTTTTTAAGCTCAGGGGTCTCCACTTAACTCGGTGCTTCCTCAAGTCCTGTCTGTTCTATACACAGCTGGGGGTTTGTCCTCTATCCTGGCAAAGGCCTGATTGTAAACTGTTAGCTCCTTCTAACCACTAGTTACCAGGTCTTGTCCTCCCTTCCCCCAGGCACCGCTCCTTAATGCTCTGGTGTCTGGAGACCATACCGGAAAGTATGCGGGGTAGATCCAAATACACACATGCACACTTTCCTTCTACACCAACCGTATTCCTCCATTCACCCACCCACGGACCCAAATCAGGAAACCTACAAGTCAGTCTGAAGAATAGTACCTTTTGGAAAAACAGCCATCAGTTATAGGTCTTCATAATTTGTCTTCAATGTTATGCCAAGAAAATATAGCAGTTTAAATAGAACAGGTGTCCTAGATCCTTGCAATGGAGATCATCTCAGGCATGTTTTGCTACATATGACTCTTCATTTAAGCACTGATTTTTAAACTACCATTTACTGCGAAGCCACTTTTTAGACTTTGTAAAAGGAATTGAGATCGTGTATATTATCTCCATGCTACAAATGAGAAAAACTCAGAGAGCCACATACATTCAAAAGCCCTTGACTTTTTGTGCACACACTACCTCTCTGGATAATTCTGTTTTCAAAATGCTTAGAGTTCAACACAGCTTTAAGTATCTCCTGCTGCTTGTTTCTTTCTTTCTTTGTCTCTCTCTGTCTCTGTCTCTCTCTGTCTCTCTCTCTCTGTCTCTCTCTCTCTCTCTCTCTCTCTCTCTCTCTTTCTTTCTTTCTTGTTAAGGGAAGGTGAAAGAGAGAGGGAGAGAGAAAGGGGTGGGCCCAGAGCAATCTCCATAGTTGTACATTACTGACATAGTTTAATTCCACACAGGTGGATGTGGAGCTGTGCAGGACTGGAACAGAACTGGGGGCCACCCACATGGGAGGCAAGAACCTTCACCATCATCTCGGCAGATACCAGTTGTGCCATTGAGGTTGCAAAGCAAGCACTCAACCTGTTGAGCTATCCTGGAATCCTGCATCTCCAGTCTTTTAACACACATTTAGTGAATACCTCCTATCTGTGGGCTTAGAAAAGGCTTCCAAGAAGAGATTATAGCTGAGTCTTGAAAGTTAAGCAGAGTTAGGCATGCAAAGGGGAACCCAAAGAGCCTTCCACATGGAGAGGAACGTGTATTAAGTCATGGGGACACGAAAGAGCTTGATACAATCTAGGAACTCAGTAGCTCAGCAGTACTAAATGAGCGGTAGGAAAGGGGAATGGACACGGAGGCAGATGACAGTTCATGAAGGAAACAGTATATCATGCTAAGAAGCTGGGTGAAGGGGATTTAGCAGGAGAGTGGCTTGAAAAACTTACCGTACATTTTTAGAAAGTCAACTTAACTGCTTTTGACTTACAAAAGGAGAATTTTGAACACATTTTGAATATATTTCTCTACTGAGCTCACAGTCCCTTTTCCTCAGATATTCTTTGCATCCCTTTTTATTCTTTTATTCTTTGCATCCTTCTTTTTATTTCCACCTCTCCATTACGGCATCAAATTGGAACTTGTCTCCTATCTTCTCTATGCACCTCTCATATCTGTAAACAGCTTCTTTGTCCTTCTGTTACAGTGGACAAGTTATGCCTCCTTACCTTGTCTAAAGTCTTCCACTCAGAATCTCTGGATTCCATCCTATTGCCTCTTTTCTCTCTCTCCTGTCTCTCTTCCTTGTATCATCTCCTGAATCATTCCATTGTAAACAAAAATGCTCTAATATCTCCCATAGAATAAAAAGTTACCCTCCCTTAGATCCACATCCTCTCCTCTTCCAACTTCTCAGAAGACTTGTCTACACACTGTCCCCACTTACCCACTTCCCATTTCCTCAGTTCTCTCCAAGTAGGCTCCAAGTTGACACTCCTATCACTCCAACACTCTTTTCACTGTTTTAAACAGCCTTTATAATTTTTTTGAATAACTAAGTCAATTAAGTTTTTTTTTATTTATTGGGGTGACATTGATTGATAAAAATTACATTGTTTCCAGATGTACAATTCTGTTACGTTGTCTATACATTACATTATGTGCTCACCACCCAGAATCAGCTCTCTTTCCGTCACCATATATTTGTTACCCTCTCCATACTCCACCCCTGCCAAACTATCCAACCCATCTCTCCCCTTACCCTCAGGTAACCACTAAACAATTGCCTGTGTCCGTGAGTTTTTCTTTCTTTGTTACTTTCACTTTTATATTCCACCTATGAGTGAGGTCATATGTTTCTTGATTTTGTCTGTTTGACTTATTTCGCTTAATAAGACATTTTCAAGATCCGTCCATGTTGTCACAAATTGCTGTATTTTATGTTTTATTATTGCTGAGTAGTATTCCATTGTATAAATGTACCACAACTTCTTTATTCAGTCATCTAACAAAGGATACTTTTCTTGTTTCCACGACTTGGCCACTGTGAACAGTGCTGCAATAAACATTGGGGTACATAAATCTTTGCAGATTAAGGTTTTCAGGTATTCTGGGTAAATACCCAGGAGAGGGATTGCTGGATCATATGGCAATTCCATTCCTAGTTTTTTGAAGAATCTCCACACTGCCTTCCATAGTGGTTGTACCAATTTACATTTCCACCAGCAGTGTATGGGGGTTTTTTCTCCACAGCCTCTCCAGCACTTGTCATCCCTTGTCTTGTTGATTATAGCCATTCTAACAGGTATGAGGTAGTATCTCATTTTGGTTTTAATTTGCATCTCCCTAATTGCTAGTGATGTTGAGTATTTTTTCATGTATCTGTTGGCTGTTTGTATGTCTTCAGGGGAGAAGTGTCTGTTTAGGTCTTCTGCCCATTTTTTAATTGGATCATTTGTTTTTTTGCTGTTGAGTCATATGAGTTCTTTATAATAACTTAGATATTAGCCCCTTATCAGAGGCATTGTTCGTGAATATTTTCTCCCATTTGGTTGGTTTCCTTTTTACTGTGTTGATGGTGTCCTTTGCTGTGTAGAAACATTTTAGTTTGCTATAGTCCCATTCATTTTTGCTTTTACTGCTCTTGCCTTTGGGGTCAAGTTCATAAAGTGCTCTCTGAGCCCAAGGTCTATAAGTTTAGTGCCAATGCCTTCTTCTATTCACTTTATAGTTTCAGATCTTATGTGGAGGTCCTTAATCTACTTTGAGTTAATTTTGGTATATGGTGACAGTTCACAGTCCAGATTCATTCTTTTGCATGTGGTTTTCCAATTTTCCCAGCGCCATTTACTGAAAAGGCTTTCTTTTCTCCATTGTATATTTTTTGCTCCTTTGTCAAAGATTACCTGTCCATAAATTTTGGGTTTATTTCTGGGTTTTTGGCTCTGTCTATTTTTCTGCCAATACCAAGCTGTTTTAATTACTGACGCTTTGTAGTATAGACTGAAGTTGGGGAGTATGCCTCAGCCTTATTCTGTTTTCAGAAAATTGCTTTGGCGATTCAGGGTCTTTTTTGGTTCCATGTAAATCTGATAATTCTTTTGTCTATTTCTCAAAAGAATGTCTGTGGGATTTTGATGGAAATCACATTAAATCTGTATATTGCTTTGGGTAATATGGCCATTTTAACTATGTTGATTCTTTTAATCCATGAACATAGAATATCCTTCCATTTGTTTGTATCTTCTTCACTTTCATTTAATAGTGTCTTATAGTTTTCTGTCTATAAGTCCTTCACGTACTTTGTTAAGTTTATTCCTAAGTATTTTATCCCTTGTGTTTTGATTGCAAACGGTATCATTTTTCTCTTTTCTTTTTCTGAAGTTTCGTTGTTTCTATATAAAAATGCTGTAGATTTTTGCATATTAATTTTGTATCCTGTAACACTACTGTATTTATTTATTATTTTTAAAAGTTTTCTGGTGGAGTCTTTAGAATTTTCTGTATAAAGGATCATGTTGTCTGCAAAAAGTGACAGTTTAACTTCTTCATTCCCAATTTGTATGCCTTTTACTTCTTTTTTCTGCCTGATGGCTCTGGCTAGAACCTCCAGCACTATGGTGAATAGCAGTGGTGACAGGGGATATCCAGTCTCATTCCTGTTTTTATTTTTTATTTATTTATTTATTTAAATTATTTTTATTTTATTTTATTTTTTATTGTTTTTGACAGAGAGAGAGAGAGAGAAAGAGAGAGAGATAAAGAGACAGAAAGAGAACTGAACTTGGGAATTTCCCCAGTTCAGCACATGGGTCCACACGGACCGGGGTCGGGATTCGATCCTAGGTCCCCGGTGCTGCAAAGTGAGCGCTTAACCCACTGAGCCATCCCAGCTTCTCCTCATTCCTGTTTTTAGAAGAAAAGGTTTCAGTTTTTCCCCATTCAGTATGACATCTGCTGAGGATTTGTTATAAATTTATATGGCCTTCATTATATTGAGGTATTTTCCTTCTATACAAATTTTATTAAGTGTTTTGATCATAAATGGATGTTGTAACTTGTAGAAAGCTTTCTGCATCAATCGATAAAATCATATGGTTTTATCTTTTATTTTGTTCATGTGGTGTATCACATTGATCAATTTGTGTATGTTGAACCCTTGTGCCCCTGGGATGAATCACACTTAATCGTGAAGTATAAACTTTTTCATATATTGTTGTATTCCATTTGCTAGTATTTTGCTTAGAATTTTTGCATCGGTGTTCATCAGAGATATTGATCTATAGTGTGTGTGTGTGTGTGTGTGTGTGTGTGTGTGTGTGTGTGTGTGTGTGAGGTCCTTGCCAGGCTTTGGTATTAGGGTAATGTTGGCCTCATAGAATGAGTTGAGAAGTATTGCCTCTTCAATTTTTTGAAAAAGTTTGAAGAGGATAGGTGTTTGAAGAGGATAGGTCTTTGAATGTCAGGTAAAACTCATTAGTGAGGCCATCTGGTCCTGGATGCTTGCTTTTGGGGAGGTTTTGGATGATAGTTTCAATTTCCTTATTGCTGATTGGTATGTTTACGTTATCCAATTCTTCTTAATTCAGTCTGGGTAGGCTATATGTTTCTAAAAACTTGTCTATTTCTTCTAGGTTGCAAAATTTGGTGGCATATAGTCCTTCATAGTATTCTTGTATGATCCTCTGTATGTCTCCGGTATCAGTTGTAATTTCCCCTCTTTCATTTTTAGTTTGGATTATTTGTGTGTTTTCTCTTTTTCCCTTGGTGAGCCTAAGCTGGGGTTTTTCAATTTTATTAATTTTTCCAAAAAATCAGCTCTTTGTTGCATTGATTTTTCCATTGGTTTTCTATTCTCTATTCATTAATTCTGGTTTAATTTGTATTATTTCCTTTCTTCTGCTGGCTTTGGGTGTTTTTTGTTCTTTTTTTCTAGTTCTTGGAGATGGGATATTAGGTTGTTTACTTGTGATTTTTCTTGTTTCTTGAGATAGGCCTGTAGTGATATAAATTTCCCTCTTATTACTGCTTTTCCTGCATCCCAGTTATTTGGGTATGTTGTGTTTTCATTGTCATTTGATTCTATGTATTTTTAAATCTCTTCTTTTATTTCTTATTTGATCCAGTCATTTTTAATAGCATGTTGTTTAATCTCCATGTATATGTGGTTTTTCCTGCTTTCTTTTTGTAGTTGATCTCCAATTTCAAAACTTTATGATCAGAGAATACAGTTGGTATCATTTCAAATATCTTAAATTTGCTGAGGCTAGCTTTGTGTCCCAGCATGTGGTCTATCCTTGAGGATGTTCCATGTGCACCAGAAAAGAATGTATAGTCCTATGTTGTAGGATGAAGTGTCCTGTAAATGTCAATTATGTCCAATTGCTGTAATGTATCATTTAAAGCTAATATTTCCTTATTTATTTTGTGTTTGGACAATCTGCCCATGGCTGTCAGTGGGGTGTTTAAGTCCCCTACTATAATTGTGTTTTTGTCAGTTTCTCCTTTTAGGTCTGTTAGTAGTCACTTCGTAAATTTTGGTGTTTCTAAGTTGGGGGCATATATAGTAATAAGTGAAATATCTTCTTGTTGTATTGTCCCCTTTATCGTTATGAAATGTCCATTTTTGTCTATTATCTTTTGAATCCTGAAGCCTGCTTTGTCAGATATAAGTATGGCTACACCTGCTTTTCTCTGGGTGCCATTTTCTTGGAGTATTTTTTTCCACCCTTTCACCTCGAGTTTGTGTTTGTTCTTGTGGCTCAGGTGTGTCTCTTGTAGACAGCATAAGGTTGGTTTTTGTTCTTTAATCCAGTTTGCTATTCTGTGTCTTTTTATTGGTGAGTTCAGTCCATTTACATTTTGGGTGATAATTGATATATGAGGATTTCCTATAGCCTTTTTATTTTTTGTTTTCTCGTAGCTCTTATTTATTTATTTATTTATTATTGCTTCTTTGCTTTTTTGTTCCCATTGGTTATTTTAGTTTGATGGTATTTATGATTGTTTTTTCTGTTTTCTTTTATTGTTATATGTCCCAGTTCTAAGTTCTTTTTCAGTGGTTACCATGAACTTTATATAAGTTAGTTTCATATATGCAGTGGTTTCTTTTCTTAAGAATATTTCTTATCTCCATTCTCTTTGGAAATGTAAACCTTTACTTTTTCTCCTTTTATGTTTTTGTTGTTCCAGTTTATCCCCATTTACTTTTACTTTTTGTTTCAGCTCCAATTGCCCCCTTCGGTATTTCTTGAAATGCTGGCCTTGTGCTGGAGAATTCCTTCAGTTTTGTATGTCTGAAAAGGTCTTTATTCCTCCTTCATATCTAAAGGTTAATTTTGGTAGGTACAGGAGTCTTGGCTCATAATTTTTTTCCTTTCATATTTTGAATACTTTGTTCCATTCCCTTCTGACTCATAGTGTTTCTGTTGAGAAATCTGATGATAGTCTGGTAAAGGCTTTCCTTTATAGGTTATGGTGATCTTTTTTCTGGCTGCCTTGAGGATTCTTTCTTTGTCTTTGACCATTGACATCTTCAGTATAATTTACCTTGGAGAGGGTCTGTTAGGATTCAAGTAGCTAGGGGTCCTGTTTCCTTCTTAGATTTGAGGTTTCAGTTCTTCCCATAGATTTGGGAAGTTCTCACCTGCTATTTGTCTGGGTAAATTCTCTGTTCCTATCTTGTCCTCTGCTCCCTCCAGAATACCTATTATTCTTATATCATTCTTTGTAATGGAATCAGATAGTTCTTGTAGATATCTTTCATTTCTTTTAGATTTTAGGGCTTGCTCTTCTTCTGTGACATTTCCAAATTTTCTTCGATTTCACTAATTCTTTCCTCCATCTGGTCAGCTTTGCTTCCTAAGCTAGCTATTTCATTTTTCATTTCTTTTATTGTGTTGTTTATCTCCAGAATTTCTATTTGCTTCTTTTTTATAGATTCTATTATTTTTTTCTGAGATCACTTAACTCCTTCTGTGTATTCTTCCAGTTTTCTTTGAGTTCTTTGAGTATTTTCAGAATTGCAGTCTTGAATTCTCTGTCATATAGCTCATGTGTTTCCATACCTTGAAGTTCCTTTTCTGGAGATTTTCTCTTTGTTTCTTAGCACCTTTATTCAAAAGGGTATTCATCGCTGTTGGAGCATTTCATTTCCTGGATAGAAGGACTTTTCCCCTGCTAGATGTGAAAAAATGTTTATTTTACTTCCTAGCTGGTGTTGCAGCAGTGTCTTATAATATTTCCTCTTATTTATTTCATTTTCTCACAGTGGGAGACTTTTTAGGAGATGGGCTTCTCTTTGACTCTGTTGCCCTGGTCTCTGTATGCCTCCTCTTTGGGAAGGTACAGTGGGTGATGGTATTCTATGCCTCTGAGATCCCACTGCTGTCAGAAGCGGCCACACCTAGATCCCTCTGCTGGCTTCAGCTGGAAGAGTTGGGGCAGGGTTTGTTGGGAAAGGCACAGGTCTGATGTGTCACAGGGTAATGGCGGCTTCCCTCTAATGGCTTCAGTGGGAAGAATGAGGGTGGGGTTCTTTGGGAAAGGCACAGGTCTGATTGTGTCACAGGGTAATGGCGGCTTCTCAACAGCAATTCACTGAAGTCCCGCCATGGGTGAGGCCTGTGGGGTGAGCCCTGGGAGACAGCAAGGGGAAGCAGCCAGGCTCCATGTCCAAGGCCACACAGTGCTCCCGTTGGGGCATCACCTCACTGAGGGCCACTCTGCGCCTCAGCCACCAGCACACTCCCGGTGTCAGTGCTCCAGCCACTGAACACCCACTTGCAACTCCAGTTGCCGCCTCATGCTCTGCGGGCCCCCATCTCCAGCCTGTGGACTCCAGCACCGCCAGTCGGATCCTCATTCCGGTCACCCGCCCTGATCTCTGGCTGCTGCTGGGGCCTCGCTCTGGCCTCCTGCCCTGCACTCTGGCCGCTCTCCCTACGCCCCGGCTGCTCCCCCCGCCCTCCCACCGGGACCTCGCGCCACCGTCAGCCACGCCCGCTTTCTCCGTCCACCCCGCGCTCTGGCGTCGGCGCCTCCGCCTCTGTCCGTTCCAGGCCTCCAACCTGCCTAGCGTCGTTCTGCTCCTGGACCTGCGCCCCCCCCCCCTCCGCTCCCACCTCCATCAGTCTCCTCTGCGGAACTCGGGGCAGCCTCTGGGTCGGTCCCTGGGTGGGTCTCTGGGTCGCGCTCTGCGGCAGGTCTCCACACGGCTCCCTTTCTTTCTCTCTCACTCGCCTCCGTTTCTCTAGCTTTAGGGATTTTCTTGTGATCTGTGGGTCCCTTAGGTGAGGCCATGCATTGCTTAGGGATTCTCTGGTTGATTTTAGTTGTTTAAATTGTTGTCTTTCCAGGAGAGTTTTCAAGAGCTCCTCTCACGCCACCATCTTGATGACGTCTCCATGTCAACATCTTGATGACATCTCTCCCAGTTATGTTTTTAAATTTGGTTTACAATAACTAAAAGTACGTCAAATTGGAAATTCAGTTTCTCAGGACCATTGGCCACAGCAGCCACATGGGTTGTGATTACCATCTCAAACTGCACTGGCCTAGAGTGATCTTTCTCACATGTAAATCACATGTCACTTCCTGATGAAAATCCTTCCTTCAGTTGCTTACCATTGCACTTAAGAGAAAATTTAAACTATTTCTGACAGTAGCAAAGCCCACCTAAACTCCCTTCTGCTACCCTTCCTTGCTACACTCCCCTTGGCTCCACACATACCGTAGATTTACTTTTAAGTTCCTCCAACACACAAAGCAACTTGACACCCCACAGCCTTTGTGCATGCTGCTCCTAGTACACGGAATGCTTTACCCTTGCTCTTCCCATGGCTCATTCCTCATCCTTTGGCTGATATGTCACCTGATCAAACAGGTTTCCCTGAAGTGTGTGTGTGTGTGTGTGTAGTCCCCTCTGTCATTCTCAATCACTATACCCTGGTCATTTCTGTCATGTCATCTATTCTGACTTATAATTAATTAGAAGTTTTTTATTTCTTTATTGTTGGTCTTCTAGTACACCACACTCTCTATAAGGAGTGTGATTGTTCACTTGTCAGTGCCTTTCTGTTGTCTAAGATAACTCCTGGCGCACAGTAAGTGTTCAGTAAACCTCATATGTTGCGGATGAACCAGGTATGACAAAGGCTGAAGCCCTTCCAATATATTTGATTCAGTATTTATTCAGGGGTTACTATGTGCCAGGAGTGAATATAAATGAATATATAAAACAGACTCTGCCCTCAAGAAGTTCACAATTTAGTGGTAGAAGTAGACCACTTAATACAATGTAATAAGTAAACAATGAGAGATCTGCATAGAGTGGTGGGTGCTCAGAAGAGGGACGAGTAAGCTGGGAGAGATGAGAAAGTGGGAGGCACTTGAAGATTCCAGGAGAGGACACCTGTGTTAAAGACAACAGGAGTTAACCTGGTGATGATAATATTATTCTTATAAAGGGATCTATGTGGGGAAAGGCAAATATGTGAAATAGCATGGTAATACAACGGGATCAAAGAATAACAGATAACTTAGAAGGCCGGGCCATGCCAGGCCTTTCTACACCATGCCAAGAAGCTTAGAGTTTATGCTATAGCCATTAGGAACTAAAAAGTTTTCACCAAGATAGTGGCATCATTTAATTTTAACTCCATACCAATCATGCTATGGCTATGTAGAAGTTAGATTGGAGGGTTACAGATGAGGAAAACACTTGTCTCTTACTATAGTCCAGAAGATGACTGATGACAACATTAACTCAGTGGTTGTAGGAATTAAGCATAGGTGACCAATCTCAGAAATACTTAGAAAGCAAATTAAGTTGTTTGGAGATCTTTTGTGATTTAGCAAGGGTAGGTTCAGTGTTCTGATAGGAAAGGAAACACATTTCACTCCTTGTCCACAGCTGCAGAAATAATAGGAATTGTGGAAGCCACGATTAGTAGTTCCTAAATCTGGCTGCTTTTCAGAAGCCCCCTGGAGAGCTTTTGAAAAGCTATGGCTAAACTCCAGACCCACTGACTTGGTCTCCATGAGCAGAGCCAGGAACCCTTATGTTGACAAGTTCCCCAGGTAAATCTTACACAGATATACACATATTTGCTTTGAGGGGATATCTCAACGATGGAGGCATGTGGGCTAAAAGTATTAGTTTGTCAGGCTAAGAGCAATAGCTCATCAAACAGGTAATTTTATCTCATAAGCGTAAAAATAAATCTCTTATTAAAAGAAACCTCAATCCCACTAGCAATCCATGTTAAGTCAGGTCACCAATTTAATTAGTGAAAACAATAAAAATTAAGTACCTAAAACAATTGTGCAAGATACTGTGGGGAATACCAATAAAGAACATGCTGAGACGTCCAAGATGGCAGATTGGGGTGAGGAGGGGACTTTCAGTCTGCCTCAGGGGGCAAAAGCTAAAGTAAATCAGTCACAAATTTTGAAGTGATAAACACTGTGGAACAAACACTAGGTCATCAGTAGGTCAGAGAAGGCTGCAATTTGTGGCCTCTGCTCTGACTCCATCACAACCTACCAAATTCTTACTCTTTAATGTTCATTTCAAATCCTGCCTCTTTCACAAAATCTTTCTTCTCTGTAGAAATGTGCTCTTTTCCTTTGATTGTCCAAAATATTCTGTACTTCTAAAGGCACTTAGGAATGCTGGGGTGGCTCAGCAGGTTGAGTGCTTGTTTTGCAGCTGCAAGAGCCGGGGACAGCGTTCCAGCCCCAACCCAGCAAGCACACATGCTCAACTGCAATGCAACGGGCAACCACTGAGCCCCACAGTGAATGCCCTTGCCTCCCATGCAGGAGGCCCCCAGTTTGGTTCCCCACTTCCCACCCCCTGCCCCGCCGGGCCCACCTCCACCTGTGTAGAATAAAAATTATGTCACAACTAATGATATACAACTATGGAGACTGCTCTAGGCCCTCCCCATTTCTCTCTCTCTCTCTCTCTCTCTCTCTCTCTCTCTCTCTCTCTCTCTCTCTCTCTCTCTCTCTCTCTCTCTCTCTCTCTCTCTCAACTTCTCTCAAAACAATAAAAAATAAATCTAAAAATAATCAAATCAAATAAAGGCACCTGAAAGGTTCTGGATGCAATGTCCAATTTGTGTGTTGGAAAGGGGTTTCCCATACATCCAAGTAATTCACAAACACCAGCTGTGTGTCCTATAATTCCACTCAATTCTGACACTACTTACCTGGAGATGGTGGCAGATTCCACAGGTTAAGGGCTCAGTTCCATAAGACCGTCCCCCATCCAGAAACACACAGACACACAAACACACATATACAGTTCAGGTATCATTCACAAGTCCAGATTATTACCTGCACTAGTGACCAACAGGCTACAGACTGAAGGTTCCCACGACACCCTTCTTGTGTTTTATTAATTTGTTAGAGCAGTTCACAGAACTCAGAGAAACATTTTACTTACTAGATCTCAGGTTTATCATAAAAGATATAATTCAGGAAGAGCCAGATGGAAGAGGTGCATAGAGTAAGGTACGTGGAAAAGGGCATAGAGCTCCCATGCCCTCTCCACGTATCTGCACAAGCTCACCAGCTTTCTGAACACTGTCTTTTGGGGTATTTAAGTAGGTTTCATTATGAGGTATAATTAATCAAATCATTGGCCTTTGGTGGTTGAACCCCTGGAGATGGGGGAATGATGGGAGCAGACTGAAAGTTCCATCACTCTAACCACACAGTTGGTTCCTCTGGTAATCATTCCCCATCCTTCACAGACCCAGGGACATCCAAACGTCACCTTGTTAATATAACCATTATGTTGTCAACTCTAAGAAACTCCAAGTGCTGGGAGCTATGAGCCAGGAACTTGGGATGAAGACAAAATACATATTGTCCTTACAAATCACAATATTGCAGCATCATTTATTGCTGCATTCTATCACCAGGGAATGATGGTTCCTTTTCAAATATTGGCCTTTTGAGGAGCTAAGAAAACAAATATCATAAATAAGATTAGTTACCCATCAAATTACTTATTTAAATGGATTAGTCTTTTATATCTCAAGTCACTGAAACTACAGACAGTGAGGTCCTAATAGGTATGGATGTGCTATTCACAAGTAAATCATAATGTTGAAGTAGTGGGAAATGAAAATGAAACACTGTCAGGGATGCCGGGATGGCTTAGTGGGTTAAGCGCCTGCTTTGCAGCCCCAAGGACCAAGAATCAAATCCCGGCTCCAGCCCATGTGGACCCATATGCTGAACTGGGGTATGGCCCCCAGTTCGGTTCTCACTGGGGTGTACTTCCCACGTGGAAGGCCCCTGGCCCAGTTCCTGTCCTGCATGACCCTCCACCCACCTGTATGGAATAAAACTATGTCAGGAAAAAAATGATGATGTGCAACTATGGAGACTGATCTGGGCCCTCCCCTTCTCTCTGTTTCTCTCTGTCTCTCTCTCTCTCTCTCTGTCAAAAATAATAAAATAAAAATAAAAGAGGGGGAAGGTCTCAGAAGTCTAAAGATCCCTCACCTTCCTTTAAAAAAAGAAAATGAGACACAGTCACAAGGGAGCACTAAGGCACACACTTTACAATCCTGGAAATAGAGTACTTTCAGTAATGATGTTAGAAAAAACAAGACCAAAAACAATCCCATATCATTCATATAACTTATGGATTAAATATATCATCTTCTTCCTCAACAACTGTCTTGCTTTTCTTACCATTTAACATTAGGATTTAGGAGAGATCCAAGATGACAAAGTAGATAAACACTGTGCCTGCTTTGTTTCTTGAACACCTTAAAATTACAAGCAAATTACAGAACAACCGACCTGGAAAACCATCTGAAGTCTAGCTGAATGGAAGTTTTTAAAACTAAGGATACAAGGAAGAAGCCTCGTTAAGACTGAATGATAGGATGGACCAAGACATGAAAAGAGCTAGCCCCAAACCTCTGTGTGACAGTGGAGAATCAGGAGGGATATCTCGGCCATGGAGGTTCCCCCCAGAAAAGCTAGATTCCCCAACCCCACACTGGGGTCCTCAGCCGAGAGTACTGGTTCTGGGAAGCGAAGCCCCACAATATCTGGCTGTGAAAAACAGTGGGGATTTCAACTGTGCTGGTGGGACAGAGGCTACAGGGAAACCCAGATGACCTCTGAAAGTGCCTGTGCACAGACTCAGTCACTCAAAGGCACTCACCCTGAGCTCCAGCAGATGGAGGGTGACTCAGGGGGCATTGGAGGCATATGGGGGCAGACCGAATTGTGTGGCTTTGAGACAAGGGCTGGAAGACAGTCACCACTTTTTTTCAGTGGGGTTCTCCTCCCATGCAGCCAGCAGGTGGGCACCATCTGTCTTGTGTTGTGCCTGCCCCCACATGGCTAAATCTGAACCTGATTGATCTGGTGAGCTCTGCTTGCTCCACCCTGCTGACTCACCAAGACCCCACCCCACCCAACTCCTCCAGCACCAGAGGCACTGTCTCCAGTGAGCAGCCAGACCTGCCACCTTGCAATCTTTCTTTGAAATCAATCAGAAGCCTCAGGTTCCAGGTGGGCAGCGACTGGCCTCTGTGTGCTCTGAGACTATTGCTGAGTAGCTCCAGGCACAGCACTGGCACCAAACCAGAATCTGCAGGAGCACCCAGCACAGGTCACCCAGGAGACTGTGCCAGTGCCCCACAGAGAACTTACCACATAAGATACCCAGCAATACTGGGAAACGTAGCAGATCTACCAAATACAGAGAAGCAAACACAGAGAGGCATCCAAAATCAGGAAACAAAGAAATATGTCCCCACTGAAAGAACAGCAGAAAACTCCAGAAAAAAAAACTAAACAACATGGAGAGAAACAATCAATTAGAAACAGAGTTCAAAACAATGGTTATAAAGATGCCCAAGGAGCTTAGTGGAAACTTCACAAAAAGATGTCAAGCATAAAGAAGGACACAGAAACCATAAAAAAGAACCAGGCAGAAATAAAAAATGCAATAAATGAACTGAAGAAAGCAATAGACATAATCACTAGCAGACTAGATGAAGCAGAGGCTTGAATCAGTGATTTGGAACACAAGGTAGTAGGAAACACCCAATCAGAGCAGGGAAAAAAATAAATAAAAAAAAAAATGAGAATAGTTCATGAGAGCTCTGAGGCAACAATCAAGCACAACACTAACATCAGAGAGGTACCAGAAGGAGAAGAGAGAAGGCAAGGAATTCTGAACTTATTTGAAGAAATAATGACTAAAAACTTCCCTAACCTGATGAAGGAAATAGACATACAAGCCCAGGAAGCATATAAAGTCCCAAAAAAGATGAATTCAAGCAGGCCCATGCCAAGACACATAATTAAAGTGGCAAAGGTTAAAGGCAAAGAGAGAATCCTAAAAGCAGCAAGAGAAAGGCAGCTAGTGACTTATGAGGAAGTTCTCCTGAGACTGTCAGCTGATTTCTCAATAGAAATTTTGCATGCCAGAGAGATTGGCAGAGAATATTCAAAGTGATGAACCTACAATCAAGATTTCTCAGGGATGCCAGGATGGCTCAGCGGGTTACTCACTTTGGATCCTCAGGGTCTGAGGATCAAATCCCAGCCCTGGCCCGTGTGGACCCATACGCTGAATTGGAGGGTGGCCCCCAGTTTGGTTCTCACCGGGGCAAGCTCCCCATGTGGAAGGCCCCCACCCAGTTCCTGACATGACCTGCACAGCCCCCCACCCACCTGTGTGGAATGAATCTATGTCAAAAACTGGTGATGTACAACTATAGAGACTGCTCTGGGCCCTCCCCCTTATTTCTATCTTTGTCTCTTTGTCTCTTTGTCTCTCTCTCTCTCTCTCTCTCTCTCTCTCTCTCTCTCTCTCTCTCTCTCTCTCTCTCTCTCATTCTGTGTGTGTGTGTGTGTGTGTGTCAAAAACAATAAAATAAATCTTTAAGAAAAAAAAAGATTTCTCTATCCAGCTGGGCTATCAGTCAAAATTAAAGGGCAGATCAAGAGTTTCTGGGAAAGCCGGGATGGCTCAGTGGGTTAAGCGCTTGCTTTGAAGCCCCCAGGACCAAGGATCAAATCCCGGCTCCAGCCCAGGCGGACCCACATGCTGAACTGGGGTTTGCTTCCCGAATTCGGTGAGGCCCCCAGTTCAGGTCAAAAAAAAAAAAAAGAGTTTCTCAGACAAGAAAAAGCTAAAGGAGTTCATCACCACCAAACCAGTATTACAAGGAATGTTAGAGGGACTTCTTTAAGATGAAAAGAAAAGGCAAAATTATGAATTATAAAATTGGCAATACCTCCATATCTATCAACAATTACTTTCAGTTGAAATGGATTAACAACTCCAATCAAAAGACATGGAGGGTATCACGCGGCTTGTAGTAAGTCAGGCAAAGAAAAACAAAAGACATGATTTCATTTATATGTGGAATCTAAAGAACAAAATAAACAAGACAGAAACACACATAGATACAGAGAACATTTGGATGGTTATGAGATGGGAGGGGGTTGGAGGGGAGAGTGAAGAAGGGGAAGAGATGAAGAAGTACAAATTCATAGTTACAAAATAGTCATGGAGACATAGGGTATAGCAGACATATAGTCAATAATACTGTAATAACTATGTATGGTGTCAGGGTGATAAATCTGTAAGTCATACAAAGTCTCTTCACTATGTTGTACACCTGAAACTAATATAATAGTGTATGTCAGGGATTTAATATAATATACTACTTGTTGAAATTAATTGTGAAAATGTCTATATTGATGTCTCACTCTAAGAATACCAACACAAAAAAGTAAAAATATGAAACAAACTGAAGAGTGAGGATTTGCTATCCAAACATATATATTTTTTAACCAAAAGTTCACCCTTTCCTTTAAATTGTAACCTTTCCACTATTTACTTATACACAACTTTTTAAAAGTTTTCTTTGGTTTAAGCAAGGCCTATTAGTGACCATCCCAGGCACAGCTTGCTAGATATGCTCACATGGTGGGAAAAATATTAAAAACATGTGACAACATCCACTATTTAATTTAGTCTTTTCCTGGGTCCATCTGTTTTCTAAAAGTCACAATGCTAGAGCATCTGTTCCCAAGAGGTGGTCCACACCCCCCCGGGGGGTACATGCTGGGCCATCCAGGGGTGTGCAAAAAACAGTCATGGTGAAAAAACAAGTAAAAAAAAAAAAAAAAGCAAAACGTTAGTTATGGAACAACAAATGTTAAGTTTGAATCACCATTAATGGAGACACTTCAAAATTAGATCACATTAGCAAATGATTGGTGAGGGCGTGGCTGTGAAACTTCCCAAGCTGCTCTTCTACCAATCATGATGTAGTTTCAGCACAATCCATTAGCAACATTTCTAGAACTTCTCCAGATACATAAATACATCCTTAGTCAGACTGTTTTATCTTTTTAGTTAGTGACTGAGTAAAAGTAAGTGCATTGTCTTTAGTCGTGATTCTTTTCAAGTAGTTTTTTTATTTAATGCTTAACAAGTTTCAGTTATTATTGCCAGTGATTTTTAAGTGTATCTGTTATGGATCAGTGGTTGAAAGCAGGAATGGTTAAAAAACCAAAACTTGATGTGGATTATAACTTGTTGCCAAGAACTTCTCAACGTGTATCTACAGGGGATGCCAGGATGGCTCAACAGGTTAAGCTCTCACTTTGCAGCCACAGGGTCCAGGAATTGAGTCCTGGTCCCAGACCCATATGCAGGACTGGGGCATGTTTCCCCTGTGGGAGGCCCCCAGTTCGGTTCCGCCCAGCACATGCTTCCCAGGTGGGAGGACCCCGGTTCTGCTCTTGCCCTGTGCGGCCCCATGCCCACCTGTGTCGAATGAAACTATGTTGAAAACTAATGACGTGCCACTATGGAGACTACTCTGGGCCCTCCCTCTTCTCTCTGTCTCTCTGTTTCTCTCTCCTCATCAAACAATAAATCTTAAAAATATATATATATGTGTCTATAGCTAAGAGTATACCCACAATGGAGATAGTAAAAATGTATGTGCCTCAGATACTACCCAGAAGAAAAGGAAATACTCTGAAGAATGTGTTAAATATGAGTTTTCATTTGTAGGGGATGATGACTGTCCTAAGCCTTTGTGTGTTGTGTGGGGGGAAATATTATCCAACGGTTGCATGAAGCCCTCTCTGCTAACTCAACATTTAGAAACTAAACATCCTATGTATAAAAAAACAAAACAAAACACTATTTTCAGCATTTAGAAAAGCGTCCAGCTGTTGCATCATACATAATGTCAGAAAAAAAGACAATGAGAATGCAGTTGAGGCTTCATACCATATTGCTTATCGCATAGCTAAATACATTAAAAACCAAGCCATAGCCGAAGGTTTAATTTCTCCTTGTATTAAGCATACCATTTTTTGTGTATTTGGAGAAGAACATGTCCACAAAATCAACACTATCTCTTTTTCAAACAATACGTCTCAACACATTCAAGAAATGTCTGATGATGTTGAAGCTGTAATAGTAGATAGGATTTTAAAAAGTAAATCCTTTTCTATCGAAATCAATGACAGTATAGATGTTGCTGATTTATCTATTTCACTCGTTATCATGAGGTACTTGGTAGGAAATGAAATGGAGGAAAACCTGTTGCTCTGTTAGACACTGAAAGAGCATGCCACAGGCGAAGATATTTTTAATGCAATCAATGTTTATTTCATTGAAAAGGATATCAGTTGGTCAAATAGTTGTGGTGTGTGTACTGACAGAGCCTCTGTCAGGTTGCTTTATAGGCCTTCGCAGCCAAATTAAAGTAGCTCCCTATGTACCATGGAGTCACTGCTGCATTCATAGACAAAGTCTTGCATCCAAGTCTCTCTTAGTGAACGGAAAGATGTTCTTGATGAGTCTGTAAAAGTTGTAAATTTTATTAAGTCACCACTACGAAGCTCCAAATTGTTTAAAGCGCTGTGTGAAGAAATGAACAGCATTCACAGCACATTACTTTTGCATATGGAGGTAAGGTAGCTATCTCATGGCAAAGTGCTTACACAAATGTTTGAACTTAGACATGACGTCCAAGTAGTTTCCAAAGACCATTGTTCCCCTCTTGCTCCAAAGTTTCAGGGCAGTTATTGGCTTCAACATCTTGCATATTTATCAGATATTTTTCGAGAAACACACAAACTCAACTTGGGACTTCAAAACAGCTTAATCACTATCTTCAAAATAACCAACAAAATTGAGTCAATGATTTAAAAAATGAACTTTTGGAAAGCATGTATTGAAAGAGGTCAGCCTGAAGTTTCTGAAACTCTGCATAACTTATTATCTGAGAATGACTTGCACCTATCCCAAAACATGAAAGAGAGTATTGTAACTTACTTAGAAGGTCTTAAAGTGTCCTTTTACAAGTACTTCCCTCAACAAGGAAAAGAAAACACCTGGATTGCAGATCCCTTCAATGAAGAATTCCTTCAAGAAACATATGACCTCACTTATAGGTGGAATATAAAACTGAAAGGAACAAAGAAAGATTCATGGGACAGTCAATAGTTTAGTGGTTGCCTGATGGTAAGTGGGGAGGTGGGTGGGAGAGATGGGTAGGGGGGAGTAGGGAGGGGGAATCAAACACAGGTGATGGAAAGTGAGCTGATTCTGGGTGGTGAGCACATAATGCGATGTATAGACAATGTAATGTAGAATTGTACACCTGGAAACAATGTAATTGATATCAATTAATGTCATGCCAATAAATTTAATTTAAAAAAAAAGAATTCTTCAAAGAAGCTAAACTATCAATCAATGAAAAAGAGCAGTTAATTGAACTTTCAACTGATTCTTCTTTAAATTCTAGTTTTAAAAGAAAGCATCTTATTATCTTCGGGATAGATGTCCGTGAGGAACACAAACAGCTCAGTTTGAAGGCACTCAAGTACCTCCTGATAATTACTAGTAATACTGAACTAGTGGACAGAGCTTTTTCTTCTTACACCCTCATAAAAAATAAGTACCACAACAAGCTTAATGCAAGTCCAGATTTAAGACTGTACCTTGCATCTTTTGAGCCTAATTTCAAAAAATTAGTGCATCAAAGCAAGCTCAATGATCTCACTGTCAATGTTTCAATTGGCTAGTGATCTGCATAACAATTATAGACTTTTCAGATAGCACAAATTAATATTATTAATAATAAATTACAAGTTTTTAAATACTTGATCATCATTATCAATATTTAACTGTGTTACCAATATTGTGGAATTAAATCTGTGGTTTGTATGTTTAATGTAGTAAATTTTCTTTCCTAACTTATTACCTCATTTTCACTATTTTACATTAAGATAGGCACTGAACATAAGTGTCAGTATTTAAAAACAGCTGTTCTAAGAACAAGGGGTACATTTTATAGAAATAAATTAAAAATGGGTACACAAGTGGAAAAAATTTGGAAACTACTGCTCTAGAGTATATTATGTCAGCCAGATTACCTGGTCTAAGCCTGAGAAATCTCCTGCCCCCTGGCACATTCCACTGTTGTATATTGAGAAAAAAATAATAAAATGTCACTGTTGGTTCCTATTAATATCAAGAAAATTAATAGAGGGGAGTATCAAGGAGGAGGAAAGGTTAGTCCAATGGAAGAGAATGGGAAAAGAAGGAGGCTGAGTGAGGGGGAGAGGAAGGCACTTTAAAACAGTAAGAGGAGAGAAAGAAGATAAACTGACCCAGGGCTCCCAGTTCTGAACACCAAGTTCCAAACTTAGCTCTCAATTTTGTTTCTGACCTTGGGTAAATCTCTCGATTCCTCTGTATCCTCCAGGAAGTTAGCAAAAATTAGGCCAGGAGAAAGTGTCTTACAGAACCTAGTGAAATGCCAGTCCTTGGTACTGATATATAAAAAAAAAAAAATACACACACACACACACACACACCCCACAATGGCATTACTAAACACTCTATAATTTTTTGGAATGGTGTTTAATTCAAGAAATGCAAATCATTTAGTGTCAACCCTCCACCTTGACCCTCCCTGCTTTCCAAACAATACATTCCATTCCCAGGTTTGCCTTTTGAATTTTTTCCCTGACATTTAGTCTTCAATGTACTCCACTACTTTAAATGTCCCAATCTTAAAAAAGAAAGTAGAGTTCAACCTCCCTTAAGTATTAGTGCCTTGGAGGTACTTATAAAGCACTCCCAATTAGCCTCCTGCATCCAGCTATGTTTTTAATATCTCCAAACTAGTGTTCTTCCCCACTACTCTTCTCTTGGGCCCTTTCCAACATACAGTATCTCTTTGTGATAAAGTGACAGTCTAAATTCAATGCCTTGTTGTTAAGTCAGACACTGAGACACAGATCTCTACCTCCTTACTTTGACATTGATACTTCAGTACACACAGCCTTGAGTTAAAACGATACCAGCTGCCAAATGACACTGGAAACTCACATTGTCTGCTTTGCACTTACATACCAATTTGATTTCACAACTGTAGTTTTGTAGTTTTTGTTTTGGTTTGGTTTTTTTGGTAAAAAGAGACTATAAATTACTTGGTCCCAACTAGTTTTTATATTTTACCTAACTGCCTCCATTTTGCAAGCTCATTTGAAAATGTGATCTCATACCTTATTGCTGTCAGTTCTCTTTTTATATATCTATCAGCTTCTGTACATTCATATTTCCTTCTACGAGTATGTTCTTAACCAGTATACTTGAAACTCAATAAATACATGCTCATTGACTTTACTGCCCATATGTCAACAGTATCAATAGGAGTTATGTCCATGCTTGTCCATTTATTAGCAATGTGATCCTTCCTAAATTACTTGTTTGTCTAACCCTGAGCTTCCTCCCCTATTGACAGAGGGATGTGAAAACAAGGAAGGCAAGGAAGGCAAGGAAGGCGTGGAAAGTACACAACTCTCCATGCCTACTACCCAGTAAGGCTACATGAATAGTGGCCCATTTCTTTCATCCACATTATAAAAATATGTTTAGTAAAACATAATCCATTAGAATTTTTAAATTAATGCTGAGAGGGTAAGAAATTGCAGAGCAAACCTAGAGGTAGGCATTCTATGTAGTACATTATCTTGGGGCTTTCCTGATCTGGCTTTGGTGGGAGAAGAAAAAAATCATCTATTTATTTTAGCTGCTTGCAGTCCTCTCTTAAAAGTAAATAAAATATAATAATAAGCAAAACATCACTATTTAACTCCACTTCTTAGCCCTAGAAGAAGGTACTATCTTTAAAATATATATATATGTGTGTATATATATATATATGTGTGCGTATATATATGTATAATATACATATATATATACACATATATATAATATACATACATATATATATATACATATATATACATGCTTAATAGCTAGCTATGCTAGAGGGCAGGCTATGGGATTCTCTACCAATGGAACTCACATTTAGTATATATAATATATGTATATATATATGGAACTCACATTTAGTATATATAATATATGTATATATATGGAACTCACATTTAGTATATATATATACACACACACATATACACACATATATATGTATATATATGGAACTCATTTAGTATATATGTATGTATGTATATATATACACACACATATACACATATACATATATATGTGTGTATATATGGAACTCATTTAGTATATCTATATGTATGTGTGTATATATATATATGTATATGTGTGTGTATATATATATACACACATATATATACTAAATGTGAGTTCCATATATACACATATATATATACTAAATGTGAGTTCCATTGGTAAAGAATCCCATAGCCTGCCCTCTAGCATAGCTAGCTATTAAGTTTCCTTCAGAGTTCATTCTTAAAGAAGTTAATCAAGTACATTTTTTAAAGATATATTTTATTGTTTTTGATAGAGACAGAGAGAGACAGACACAGAGAGAGACAGAGAGAAAGGGGAGGTCCCAGAGCAGTCTCCCTCATCAGCTTTTCAACATGGTTTCCTTCCACACAGGTGGGCAGGGGCTGCACAAGGCAGGAGCTGGGCTGGGAGGCCTCCTGCATGGGAGGCACAACCCCTCGAACCAGGGGCCAAACGGGGGCTGGGGGTGGGGCAAGAATCAAACTGGGGGGGAAAGCCGGGACGGCTCAGCGGGTTGAGCGCTCGCTTTGAGGCCACGAGGACTGAGGATCGAATCCCGGCTCCGGCCCAGGCAGGACCCACATGCTGAACTGGGGAGTTCCCACAGTTCGGTTCTCTAGCTGTCTCTGTCTCTGTCTCTCTATCTGTCAAAAGTAAAATAGAAATAAATATGCACTGAAGATAAAATAATTACTCTCTCTAAATATATAAAAAAAAAAAAAAAAAAAAATCAAACTGGGGACCTCCCACATGGGCCCGGGGCAGGATTCGATCCTTGGTCTCTGGGACTGCAAAGCAAGTGTTTAACCCGCTGAGCCATCCTGGCTTCCCCTCAAGTGCATTTTTAATATCTGTTTGTCATAAGTACATTTCAAAACAGAGATATTCTATTCAGTCCAGTTCACCTAATTGTATTGCTTTTCAGATATTATCAATAAAAAAAAAGTTGATTGTTAAACTAAATTAAATCCAACTGTGAATTTGTGATAATCTAAAGGTACATCATGTAATATTAATTTGGCAAAAATATGTTTGCAATTTCAGGTTTTAGCAGTTTACTGTTGGATGAAAAAACGACCTGATTCTGATTATTTAAATAGATTCTCGGGAACCATGAAGCATGATTTTCAATAATTATCACATTTTATTTATTAGGACACTTTTATCTAATAACTTTAAAAATTGGGAAGTATTTGTTGAAAACTATTCACTAATTCAGAAGCTTTGATATTTAAAAAAAAAATCTTTTCCCTCACTACAAACCTATTTCTGAATTTAGAAGTTTTAGTAATGTTAATGCTTCTGTGGCTAATCTCACTTGTAATTAGACAACTCTTACCTATTCAATTTTTTTTTTAACTGAACTGGGGGGCCTCACCACATCCGGGAAGCACACCCCAGTTCAGCATGTGGGTCCGCCTGGGCCGGAGCCAGGATTCGATCCTCGGTCCTCAGGGCTTCAAAGCAAGCGCTTAACCCGCTGAGCCATCCCGACTTTTCAATTTTTAAATACTCTCTTGAAATCAAAGGATTTAAGGATCCATTTGTGTCCATCTAAACTATATAAATGACTTTTGGATTTTTTTTTAATTATCTGGTCATGTCCATTTTACAACAGCATCAAATGGCTCACTTTTAAGGTTCTCCCACAAAATAACTTTAATTTGATAATCAACATATCCATCTTTAGAAACTTCATAACCAAATAAATACACATTATGTGACATTTCCACATTGAAATGAACTTGTCTCAACATAGTCTTTTTAAAAAATCTTTTATTTGGTCTCCAATAATCACAAAATCTATTATTTTTGTTCAAAATTAAAAGTCTACCACTCAGGCTGGAATAAAATACTCTGGAATCCTCTGCCTATATAATTAGCATTGAAGAACTAATGTGTCTAACAAGAATATCATTAAAAATTTGCATCTTAGCAACAATTATAGTACAGTTTTCACTTAACACCTCTATAAACATTATATGCACTATAAACACACACTTAAATAAACCCAATTACATTCTAGAGCTCCCTTCAAAATTGTCTACTATAGGAAAAAAATACACTTATCTTTAAGCGAATGTTGTGTTTTGCCTAAGTGATTGCTTCAAATCCTCTGTGAAATGAGGCAAGAAAGACATACATAAATATGAATAAAATTATTAACATAGCAGCCTCTTATTTATTTAGGTGGTGCTTGTAAGTGTGATTGAAGACAGAAGTTAAATGCATTTATCAGAGGCACTGGCGAGTCTCAATACGGCTGGGGCAATACGGCACAGAGGTTCACAGCATCAGTGCAGAGCCCAGAAACCTCAGGTTGAATCCTACACCACTGTTTTTTGTTAAATTAGTCTCCATCAGGTTACTGAAACTCTCTAAGTCTCAATTTCCTCTTCTGTAAAATGGAATTCATAAGAGTACCTTCCTCTTTGGGGTTTTATGAGGCTTAAAGGAAATTAATATGAAAGGATCTAGAATAGCACCTGATGCTTAGCAAGCACTCAATAAATACTAACCATTACCATCATTATCTCACTGCATTGTAAAACAAATGGATATTACAATAGCTACATAAATTCCATTTTTCCACACAGAAACCAGACCAACGGGCAGACCCCAAGCCAGTTAATGAACCCCTATATTCAGACCATGAGTCTCAATCTATTCATTAGACCTTAAGCTGCCTCTCACTGCCAGAATGTATCTCATCTGAACAATCAAAAGACAGTCTGGTTACTAACACTATGTCACATTAATATGTAAATTCATCACTTCAGCAAGTAGTTCATATAAACAAGTAGTTCATTCATGATTCATTTTACTCATAACAATCTCAAACTTGTCACCCAAAGACTGAATTTTACAGCTATAGCTAAATAAACACATTCATATCCAAATTCATTCTGTGGTATTAAAAAATATCAATATAAACAAACTATCTGAGAGGAGAAGATATGGGTAGTCCACTAAACATGGATTGTCAAATACTGAGGAGAAAATGCATCATTATTTTGAAGAGAACAGCATAAATGATGAGCAAACACTATTAATTTATATAAGCAATGATCCCTTGTTTTATGACTACATTCAATAACTGCTTATAGGTCAATCTTAAAAACATGTAAAAGAGAAAAGTTTCATCCTTAAAAGGAGGGACCTTATTTTAATTGCAAAATTTCGGTATAATAAAAACATAAAAGGTTGTAGTGGAATACAAGTAGTTTTTTCTACCTAAGATGAATCTCCTATTAAAAGAGAGAATTCCTTCCTCTCTGAAGGGATTCAAAACAATAATAATAATAATAAACAAAAGAGAGAATTCCTTTTTCCCTAAGTTTGGTTTATAATTAGAAATTAGATTCCTCAATAATTCAGAATTCCTTTTTCCCTAAGTTTGGTTTATAATTAGAAGTTAGATTCCTCAATAATTCAGTGACGGAAATTTTTATTAAAATAAAATGACCCTTTTAATTAAATTTTCTTCTAGGCAGGTGTCATCTCTACAGATAATAAAGCCTTTATATCTGTTAAATGAGTTTTTCCCTCTATGTTCATACTTTTCTTTGATTTGACATTCTAATAGTAATTAATCATTGGTAAATCTGTAAAAATATAACAAATTACTAATGTAGCCTGGTAAATGCTCTGATTTGTATAACATTTATAATGTCCCTATTTTCGTTTTACCATGAAAAATGTTCAAACTAAAATATTTTACTCTTCCATACCTCTTTTTTTTAATTCTCATTTCAAAAGAATATAGCTGTGAAAGGAAATGTATATAATTCTATGATAGCATTAAGAGATGTTAGGATTTGAAAACCTAAAGAATAGAATTGAGATATGTACATAAAAATTGACATTAGGTCCAAAAGGTCTTGCCACAAACAATGCATTCATAATACAATCTGATCCAATTAAATGTATAAAAATACATTAAAATATGGTAATTACATTTTAATTACCATTTTTAACTTTAAGTAATTGTCTAAAAATCAAAAGTGGTTAAATAACTATTAAGGCATCATGTTAAATGCTTTGGAATTTGAAAACCCAAAAATACATTATCATCAAATCTCATTTTCCCTATGGGTGTCACTTTAAATTTACGGAATTTCATCAGCAATAAATCAAAGAAAGTAAAACCATTAAGTATGTAACTATAGTATGTTTATATTTGGAACCACATATTCATCCATCACTTCACCATGTCCTTGATGATGTAGGCACAGTGCTTTACCATCACTTTCTCAGCACTCAAAATAAACAATAAAGCCAAGGCAAAGTGCTAAGTGACTCAAAGATACCAGGCAATTGTCAACAATTTTACTTTCGCATCGGGTTTCTTAGCGTTCTAGTGTAAAAGGAGGGCGGGGGAAGGGAACGAAGAGTATCATCTGAGAGATAGAGCAACATCTCAGAGAAAAGAAAATGCACTTTATGGAGACTAACATTCCCAAAGGAAATGTGGGAATATCTAACAAAATCTTACACATCACCAAACACTACCAGAAAAGGAAAAAAGGTACAGGCATCTTCTGAGTCCCAAATCACTAACCAGCTAAATAAAAAGGGCAAAGTATGGTCCCTGGATTGTCCCCCTTCCGGCTTACCATCTGAGCTGCTGTACATTTCTACGTGGAAACAGATTTCAGCTCTCATGCTGCTTTCAAATGGGCTTTTCTTCCCAAACGTCTTGCACTCTCCGGGCAAGGCCGCAAAGGTAACTTAATCCCTCATGAATTGCTCAGTGGAAGATATGCTGATTCCCAATTCAAAAATTAATTCTTTAGCCTTTTCTGTATTAAGAGTCACAAAGGAACTCCTAACTATAATTTAGATTCAGTGTGTTATCTTGAAGACTCACAGGACAAATAAAAGCTTATGGAAGAAAAGATGATGCTGGGGAAGGGGGCATAGAGAGAGTGCGAGAAAGATGCTGGTCAATTCCAAGACGATGCAGGAATGACATGGCACCTGGACAACCCAAGTCCACGCTCACCCAGCTCCGAGTCTGTGCCTCGGTTTCTCTGCCATATGACTGGAGCTGCGAAGAAGCGCACACGCGAACACACCACCTTTTATTCTGGACTCCCAGGGAGGAGAATGGTGGGGCGGCGTGGCTGGATGAAGCTTCACCACAACAAACGAGGTCTTTCTCCTCGTACCCCGCCTCCCCTACTAGGGGCAGGCGATGACAGTCTCCAACAGTAGACAGCTGAGAGGAGCCGGGAACCGGGTGAGGAGGGAAGCATCTCCGCAAGAAGCCATGGGGGTGGGGGTGGCTCTGCGGAGAGCCCCAGGGAGGAGCACAGGAAAAGGAGGGGATGTGGAGCAGGGGGAACAGGACAGGAGCCTGGGAAGTGGCAGCGCGCTGCGCGGCTGGCTGCCCGGAGCTGGCGCGCAGCGCGCCGCCGGGGGAAGTTGATCCCGGGGCGGACCCCTCCCCTGACTCCGGGCCGTGGACCTGGAGGAAATGGCTTTGTATGGCAGGATGAAAGGCATTGGGGGGGGGGGCAGCAGAGAGGGGCGGGGGACAGCGAACGCCCGCAGCCACGGCGACCCCGCCCCTGACCCGGCTGCCCCCCATTCCGCCGCAGCCCCGGGTTTCCCTCTCGAGCTCCAACGGCCGGACGCCCGGAGCGCTCACCTGCCCACGAAGTTCTCGAGCACTGAGCTCTTGCCCGCGCTCTGGCCGCCCACCACGGCGATCTGCGGCAGCTCCAGCAGGCAGCTCTGCCCCAGCGCCGAGAAGGCGTCCTGCAGACGGTTCACGAGGGGGATCAGCTCCTCCATCTCCCGGTTCCCCATCTTGCCTGCGCCTGCGGCCGGCCGCCCGCTGGTCCCTGCTCGCCTCTGTGATGGGCGGGGAGCCGGGGCTGCGCTGCTCTCGCCGCGGCTGCGGTGCTAGGTTCAGTCAGCCTGTCCAGAGCCAACGTCGGATCCCGCCACCCGCCTGCAGCTCAGCTCCTGACAGCTAACGGCCCACAGCGCGCCTGCGCAGGCGGGCGAGGGCGTGGCCTGGCTCCCAGATCCCCCCACCCCTGCCCGCCCCCCAGCCCGCCGCTGCCCCGCCCCGGGTTCCCAGCCAGACACCCGCACCTGGCACGCACGCACTGCCTCCCAGCTGCAGCCAGATGCCATGGCCTCCGTCTTGTTGCCAAGGCTCAGGGGCAAAGCTACAGCAAGGGTCAGGGCATGGCATAGCAGCAGCAGCCGGCGGCCCAGCTCCCCTTCAGCAGCTACCCAGCACAAGTCCAGAGGAAAGCACAACCAACCACAGGTGACACGGCGCTGTCACCAGCAGCCGCAGCAGCGCCACCGCCACCTCGACCGCACACTTTCCAAAATGAAAGCTCGTGTTCTCACGCCCTGCTCCAGAACCTGGCTCTTCTCGGGGTGGCCGGCTTGTGGGAGCCTGAATTCTCCGATCGGTCATCCATGTCATGCTCTGCCTAGTCCGACCCCATCTAATCATTCAGCTTTAATGACTCTGTCCCCACCCCCCCACCCCCGCCCCCCGGCCTCACCGAAGCAGCGGTGGAGTCCACCGTGCTTACCCACTCATCAGGCTCCCTCTCCAATCACCCCAGCTCGTTCTGTCCTCTGTGACTCCGCAGCCGTTTCTCCTCGCAAGGTTTGCCCTTCTATAGGGTCCATCAATAGCCAAGTACTGTGCACCTATTCGGCTACATTCAGCAAACTGAGACGTGTGTCGTTCCTGTGCCTAGTGATGAAGACACAAATAAATGGTTATGTTTCTCTCAGCCTCTTAGAGATCCTTCTTTTCAAATATTAATAATCCTCAGAACTTAATTCATGAGCCTTACCTTGTCTCGTACTTACGCTCTCTACCTGAGGACTTTCCCATGGCCGTGATTCCACACACGGCTACAGTGCCAGCCTGCCTCTCTGTCCTGTGCCTTAGATGACAGTACTTCACTGGTCCTGGACCTCACCACCTGAGTGTCCCAAAGTCTCTCTAACTTAACTTAGTCAAAACTGAACTCACCTTTTTTAGTCTCCACATTTAATGCTATAAATTTCCCTCAAACCCTAAAAAAAGTATAAAAATGACCACAATAAGAAAAAACTAAAAACAACCCACATGTCCATCAGAAGCTGAATGAATAAACAAGTGTGATATGTGCGTTCAGTGAAATAACCTCAGCAGCGAGTGAGCCTCTGATACAGCAACAACATAGTTGAATCTCGGATGCATTATGCTGAACGAAAGAAGCCAAAGTATATATTGCAAGATTCCATTTATACAAAGTTCTAGAATAGGCAAAACTATTCTATGGGGATAGAAATCAGAGTAGTGGTTGCCTGTGAAGGATGGAGACTGATGACAAGAGGCATGAAAGACCTTTGTGGAGGTGATGGAAAGGTTCGATGTCTTGATTTGGGTGTTAGTATAACTTTGCTGAAATTCATTGAACTAAACATTTAAGATTTGTCTATGCATTTCACTGTAAATTATACTTAAACTTTTTTAAAAACATAGAAGAAAAAGACAATGAAACTGAATACATCATCTTCTCCACTGAAGTGGACCCCTATTGGCATGTCTGTCCAGCATGTATTTTCTAAGACTCACTCCTCCATCTACCACTTGGTTGTAGCCAGAGCACCATGAAGACAGAGGGGTATAAAGGGTGACTAACAATGCCCTGGCCACAGCCTCATACACCAGGGGAACACCTGGCCCAAGACATATTAATCAGCGCCCTTTGCAAGGGCTATAAATTGAAAGAAAGGGAGAGAAGGCAAGAGAGTGGGAGGGAGAAATGGAGGAAGAGAGGGGCAGGAGAGGGACAGAGGGAGAAAGAGTGGGAGGGAGGGAAAGAGGGAAGGAGAGAGGGAGGGGGAGGGACAAGAGAGGGAAGGGAGGGACGAGGAGGGAGAGAAAGATTGAGATTTGTCTTTGTCTGAGTGACTGAACTATGATATATATAAAATCTAGGCTGTAAAATGTAAAACTATAGATAATAACATTTTCACCAACAGAAAAAAAAAAAGATGCAAAAGATGCTAGTCTTTGGAGTAAGAGAAAAATAGAAGGACAGAAAGAGAAGAGCAGAGAGAGAACAGAGAAAAGTCCTACTGGTACCTATGTCCCCATTCTAGTTTGTTTCTCATACTCAGCTACAATCCTGCCATGAGTTCCATGAGCCAGCCTCCCCTCAAAAACTGTAAATAAATTCCCCGTTGCCTAACCTAATTTAATTTGTACTTCTTTTACTTGAAACCAAAGAATCCCAATAAATATATCCTCCAATGTGCTCCCTATCTCAAAACAAATCCCACCCAGTCCCAATCCAGGATCTGGAAGCTATCCTAGCTCCTTTTCTCTCTCTCCCCTTTCCCCTAAATTATGCACATTCTACCTCCCTGGAACCCATCTCTTCCTCTTCACCTTTTCTGCCAGTGACTCAAAACTATCATTTGTGGAACAACAGTCTTCTTCTCTGCTTCCCATGTATATATACCCCGAGTAGATTTTCATTATTGCACTTGATACATTGCTTTGAGTTACCAATCTTTTTCTCCCACTAACATGGTGGGAAGAACAATACTCCCCTCAAAAAATGTCTACATTCTAAGCCCCAGAGCCTGTGAATATGTTACGCTTACAGGTATGATTAAATTAAGGGCCTTGGGATGGAGGGATTAGGCTAGAAGATCATCTAGATGGGCCAGTTTAATGAAATGATCCTTAAAAGCAGAGAACCCTTCCCATCTGTGTCAGAGGGAAATGTAACTACAGAAGACTGGTCAGCAAGGTGCAACTTTGCTGGCTCTGCAGATGGAGAAGGGCGGCCATAAGCCAAGGAATGTGGGCACTTCTACAAGCTGGAAAAGGTCAGGAAACAGATATCACCTAGAGCTTCCCAAAGGACCACAGCCCTGTCCTCTGCAGGCACCTGGCTGTCAGTCCAGAGACCTGTTGGACTTACAGCCTACAGAGCTGTAAGATAGTAAAATTGTGTTAGTTTACTTTTTCTTCAATTGTTAACTTTATTGAGGTGACATTGGTGGATAACAATGACATTGTTACAGGTGTACAACTCTACATTACATTGTCTATACAGTGCAGTATGCGCTCACCACCCAGAATCAGTTCACTTTCCATCACCGTATATTTGATGCCCCCTCCCTACTCCACCACCCATCTCTCCCCCCCACCCCCACCCTCAAGTAATCACTAAACCAGGGGTTCCCAACCTTTTTATACCCTAGGGCGCATTCTAAAATATCGATAGGGCGGCGGGCACCAGCAATTTCTAAGGATATTTATTATTGAACAAGAATAAAAAATAATAAACAAAAATAATTTTAAAATACTAAATTTATTGTACAAATTATATACACACAAAGAAACATATATACAAAATGTAATAAAAAGTAAATAAAAAACACACGTATAATAAAATCATTTAAAAAAACATAAACGAAACCATAAGGAGATCAAAGATGGCGGCATGAGAGGAGCACGCGGATAACTGCCTGGGAAGGGCCTTGTGAACAGAGGGGAATCCACAGGGGAACCCTGAGAAGAAACCTCAACTAAGAGAACCACACAATGCAGAACAACACACAAAGGTTAGAGAAAAAAGGGGAGAGCGGGAGAGGGAAAGGGAAGCAGCGGTTCGGGGACAGAGACTCGGAGCGCGGCCCGGGGCTGGCAAAAACAAAGGGGGATTGGGGGACTATGGTCACAGTGGAGCTGGATCGAGGGCGGGCTGGAAGCCGAGGCCTAGGGAGCGTGGAAGCCCCACAAGACTGTGGACAATTTAACATCCGAACTCAAGGGACAGCACACAGTGCCCTAATCAGATCACAGAGCCTAACGTGGAACAGGGACTGTGGAGCAGGGCGGCGGCACTTCCCGGCGGGCGGGGTGAGAGCAGGGCACCAGCCCGCAACAGCTCAGCACCCCTGATTTACGGAGGAGATTGACTGTGAGGGAGCGCCTTCTGAGGACAGGGCTCTTGGAGTGAGGGCTGGGGCTGGAGTGGGCATAGCTGCATTGGACGTGCTTGGAGTGAATCCGGCGGTCTCAACAGAGCCGGGAGCATAGAGCGGCTGCCGCCCGAGCTACAGCCTGTGCGCACACCACCCACTGGGCCGCTGCAGCACCGCTGCGAGCACGCACCGGGGCTTTCGGCGCCCAACCCACCAGGTCCCCGTGGCGCCGCTGCTAGCACGCAACTGAGCTTTCAGCACCCTGCCCACCGGGCCACCGCAACACCACTGCTAGCTTGCCAGCGCGCAATTGGGCTTTTGGTGCCCCGCTCACCAGGCCGCTGCAGCACCGCTGCAAGTGTGCAAGTGTGCAACTGGGCTTTCGGCGCCCCGTCGACTGAGCCGCTGCACATCGCTGCATGCATGCACCCAGCTTTTGGCTCCCCGCCCACCGGGCCGCCGCAGCACCACTGCCTGCTCGCCAGCGCGCTACCGGGCTTTTGGAGACCTGCCCACCAGGCCGCCGCAGCATCGCTGCCTGCTCACGAGTGTGCAACTGGGCATTTGGCATCCCGTCCACTGGGTCTCTGGGGCATTGCAGCCGCACGAGCAACTGGGCTGCCGACAGGGTCGCCGCGGTGTCATTGCCAGAGCACGGGACTGCGCAGCTAACAGGGCCTCTGCCAAGCCCCAGCCCATCCAAGTGCTGCCCTGCGGGCATGGCTTGCAGATACGATTGAAGGAGGGGCAGCCAGGTGGAGGAGAGAAAGACCAGAGCTCCTGCGCCTCGCCCTGACTGAAACACCAGCTCCCCTGCTGAAAGAGGAATCTGCTATTGTGTCTCAGGCCTGCCCTAGCTCCTACTCACATGCCCCCACCCCTGGCCACACCTTTACTACCCTGCTATCTAACAGCTAAGACAGCAACCTGAAGTGCCCCAGGACACAGAAACTGTCTGCTTCCCCCAACCCTCTCCCAAAATCTGCTTCTCCTACAACTGAGCCCAAAAGAAAAAATAAAGAGAAGCCCATATGACAGGCAAACCCTCAGAGGGAAAACAGACTCATGCCTAAAGCAAAAAGATCCACATCAAACACAATGCACACCTCAGAATCCAAAGCCACTCCAGAAGATCAGGGGCAGTCTTTAGTAAAGGACCTTGCACACTTGGAATCAAATCTAAGTGAAACAGAACTCAGGGCTGCATTAATCGAGACACTCAGAGAGCTCACTCAATGCTGGCAAAGTACCCAGACACAGTTAAATGACCTCAACAAGAAATTTTCTGAGCAAAATGAGTACTTTACCAACAAAACTGAGAACCTAGAACAGAACCAAAAGGAACTCCTTGCAATGAAAGGCATCATGGGAGAGCCGAAAAAAGAACTGACCGGCATAGGAAACAGGGCTGA
>PVKE010010851.1:0-41581 GCA_004027555.1 Craseonycteris thonglongyai
TCACAAACAAGCGTTTTCTGCAAGTTCTTCATGTAATTTTCTTTCCAGATGATGCCATCATTGTTAATGTTCTCTTTTGGATTTCTTGTTTCTCGGTCAAGTTCATGGCATTGCCATTTGTGAAGAGACCTTCCATTTATCGTATCAATGTACGGTATATTACGGTATGTCCGAAAAATGTCATTCATTAAAAATTTAAAAAAAGAACTGGTGTTGCCTCGGAAGTGGGGGGTAGTCTTATACAGCAAATATAGGCCTAAACCTATGTTTTAACTGTAAAATTAGGGGGTCGTCTTATACACCCGGTCGTCGTATAAGCCGAAAAATACGGTACTAGAGCCTGGGGCTTAGCTGACAGTTTGGGTTAAGAGCGCTCTCCTATGGAGATGGGAAGCTAGAGGGACAAACAATAAGAGTCTTATGAAAAGCAACTTGGAATTAACTTTAGTGAATTTTCCTACTTTTATGAAAAAAGAAGAAAAATTGAAATGTCTAGTAAAAGTAAGTACAATTTCATGCATAAGAATATCATTGATTTTTTTAAAGATTTATTTTATTGTTTTTGACAGAGACAGAAAGACAGAGAGAGACAGAGAGAAGGGGAAGGGCCCAGAGCAATCTCTATAGTTGTCTGTCATCAGTTTTCAACATGGTTTTGTTCCACACAAGTGGGCAGGGGCCGCACAGGGTGGGAACTGGACTGGGGATTTCCCACATTGGAAGCACACCCCCTCAAGCCAGGGGCCAACTGGGTAGCGGGGATGAGAACTAAACTGGGGGCTTCCTGCATGGGAAGCACACCCCAGTTCAGGATATGGGTCCACACGGGCTGGGACCAGGATTCAATCCTCGGTCCCTGCAGCTTCAAAGCACGCACATAACCTACTGAGCCATCTCAGCTTCCCAGTGAATGTTTTTAAAAGCTAGGTATAGAGAACATGAAAAAGTCAAATGACTGGAAAAGGGGATAGGTATAAAAAAACATGGAAAGAGAGACAAAACTAGAAAAGAAAAAAAAAAATGAAGAGCTAACAAGAGAGGGGCCAGCAATTCCCAACCATACAACTGGTAGTCCCTTCAGGATCCCCCTCTGGCTTCTGTTTTAGTACTTTTGCTTCTACTTTTCCCAATGAAGGGACAAAACAAGACCTCTTTGAGCTGGAACTTTCCTCGTTCCCTCCCCCAGCAACAGTGCTGATCACGAACACCAGCATGCATCGCTCTAGAAAGAGTGTTGACCCTTTCAAGCCACTTGGCCTTTTCCTTCCCCTCTCCCTCCCTCCCACCAGACAGCTATGACCTCCCCATCTATGTGGCCACTGTGAGAAGGTCTGGGCTCTTCATTGCAGCGCTGGCAGTGATCTCCTCTCCATCACAACCACCTTGAAAGATGTCTCTTCTATAGGCAATGAACCTAACTCTTCGGGAAACCAACTGTAGAACTGCCTACAAGTCAAACTAGATGTAAGAAGGACACTTTCTCTGACCTACTGAGTAGAGACAATTATCCTCACAGAGGTTTTGCATTCACGTCATTTAATTACATAAGACAAATTTTGCAATAAATTGTCTTTTGCATTGACAAGGATCACAACAGTTCTGGATTTGAGAACAAAGCCTGTGGTTTTCAGCAGAAAGATTCATTAGGGAAACCCTGCATAAGGCCTCAAAGGAGGGCGAAGAAACAAAGCAGGAACTTTCAGGCTACCACCAGCTTCAGCCTCTTGTCGATCAGTATCCAGATATAGATGTGGAACTGAGGGAGGTGGGAGTGGATGGTTTTCCAGGGCCCTTGGCAGTTATAATAGCTTATATAGCCCTTGTCTTTGGTCCAGCATCTCAGCGTGTCCCATTAAATCTTTTGTCAAGCCCAGAATCAACTATATGGATGTCAGAAAGATGACAAAATCTCAATTATTTATTTATTTATTTAAAATTTAATGTTATTTGATAAGTTTTTTTTAATTGTTAAACTTATTGGGGGGACATTGATTGATAACAATTACATTGTTTCCAGGTATACAATTCTACATTACATTGTCTATACACCATATTATGTGATCACCACCCAGAATCAGTTCTCTTTCCATCACCATATATTTGATTCCTCCTCCCTACTCACCCCCACCCCCACCCCCACCCCAGCTCTCCCACCCACCTCCCCACTTACTCTCAGGTAACCACTAAACTATTGACTATGTGTCCATGAGCTTTTGGTTCTTCGTTACTTTCAGTTTTATATTCCACCTATAAGTGAGGTCATATGTTTCTTGATTCTTTCAGTCTGACTTATTTCACTTAATAAGATGTTTTCAAGGTCCATCAATGTTGTCACAAATTGCTGTATTTCATCTTTTCTTATCGCTGAGTTGTATTGCATTGCATAAACATACCACAACTTCTTTATCCAGTGATCTATCAGGGGACACTTTGGTTGATTCCATGACTTGGCCACCATGAGCAGGGCTGCAATGAACATTGGGGTACATGTATCTGCAGATTAAGGTTTTCAGGTTTTCTGGGTAGATACCCAGAAGAGGGATTGCTAGGTCATATGGTAATTCCATTCCTAATTTTTTGAGGAATCTCCACATTGCCTTCCACAGTGGTTGTACCATTTTGCATTCCCACCAGCAGTGTATGAGGGTTCCTTTTTGTCCACAGGCTCTCTAGCACTTGTTATTCCTTGTCTTGTTGATCATAGCCATTCTAACAGGTGTGAGGTGGTATCTTATTGTGGGTTTAATTTGCATTTCCCTAATTGCTAGTGATATTGAGCATTTTTTCATGTATCTGTTGGCTGCTTGCATGTCTTCAGGGGAGAAGTTTAAGTCTTCTGCCCGTTTCTTAATTGGATCATTTGTTTTTTTGTTGTTGAGTTGTCTGAGTTAATAAGATTGAGTAGTATGGGCAGGTATGTGTTTTTGTTGCATGTGATAGAACACATTTAAATTATTTAATATTAGTTCTTAAGGGAAAAATCCAACAGTATAAATCTACTCACTATAAACTAACTATATTTTCCTGCGATGTAAACTTGAAGTATGATGGAGACCCCCTTTCACTCTGCATAACAATGCTGGTCCTCTTTCAACCATCTACTCACTATAAACTAACTATATTTTCCTGCGATGTAAACTTGAAGTATGATGGAGACCCCCTTTCACTCTGCATAACAATGCTGGTCCTCTTTCAACCCTCTCTGTGAGCAAGCCATCCTTCCTCTGAGAATACTGAAAATTCATTCAAGTCTAGATGCTGTCTTCGCTGACTCCTCCTTTGTAAGGGTTAAACATGTTAACCTTTAAGCTCAAGTTCCTTCACCTCAGAACAGAGGAATTATCTCTTGTAAAAAATTCCTTATTAAATTTAATCAATATTCCCAAAGAGATGTGGATTTTTATTTTGTGCCTCCATGGTGGTTTACATCTAAAACTTTATGATATGAAAATAAAATAAAATTCACATTGGTTAGAAAAGCCTAAAGACACTTTGTTTTAGAAAAATTTGAGAGAGACAAAATAAAATTGAACTACATTTAAATTGAGTTTTAAAATTCCCTAATCCTAAAAACTTCCTAACCTTCCATGCAATCTAGAAGATATTTTTTTTTTAAGATCAAAATGTCTATAGGAGTATACATACATATACATAGGTAGACAGGTAGAAAGATAGATATTAGGTAGATACATAGATGCATAGAGCAAAAAAATAATAATAATAAGATTGCCATCATGTGCTTAGGGCTTCAACAAATCAATAAACAAGAATGAACATCCAATAGCAAAATTAGCAAATACTATCAATGGGTAGTTCACAGAAAATGAAATAAAAATAATATATGAAAGGATGCTTAATTTTACATATAATTTAACATATGCAAATCAAAACAACGAGATTATTTTATTTTCTCAATTATAATCTGAAATTTTGTTTAATATTTAAAAGTTTAACTTCAGGGATGTGTCTGATGGTGTGACACTGACTTTCTCATCAATTGTCAGTAAACATAAAATAGTGTGACATTTGTAGAGGACAGTTTGGCAATATCTGTCAAAATTTTAAATACAGATGGACTTGGCCCAACAAATCCAATAGATATACTCTCCTTAATAAACAGATGTATGTACAACAAAAAAACTTAAAACACTATTAATTTATACCAAGAAGTTATAATACCTCCATACAGTAGAGTACTGAGCAGCTAAAAGAGAATGAATTAGATGTTGATTTAGAAGAATCTAAGATTAAGGCATAAGTGATACATATTCTATAATTTCATTTGTGTAAGCAATAAAAGTATAGAGAGATATTTAAGTATATGCATAGATATAGTTGGATAGGTTCACTTGCATTTGCATAAACCATTTTTTTTTTAAGGATCGGCAAGAAACAAACAGTTAAGAGGGTTGCAGAGTTCCTTCCACTTAAGTCACTGTGTTTTCCTTTAGCATTTGACAAGTTTTGAGTAAAAGAAGGCTTTGCTTGACTTTTCTGAATTTATCATTCCAGAGTCCAGGGATGGGAGAAGAATGACTAGAAAGTACCCCCACACTTGTGTCTTTCCTGTCCGTTGCCTAGATGGGAAACAATCATAGTTTACACAAGTTTCCTTTCTGATAGTCCCTTTTTAAGGCTAATTTTCATTGTGATTAATGCTTTGTAGGACACATAAATTCCATCCAGCAATGTCATTCACTAAGCCTCAGATGTTCTAGCAGCTACTATCATGGACAGATGGAAAGACCCCTCCAGTGACTTAGAGCTTGTTGGTGCAGAAGAGGTGGTGAACTACGCTACCAGCCATCAGCCACGCCATCTTGTGGGGCCACTACAGAGCCATAGAACCATAAAGAAGGCCTGTCACAAGATGTGATTACTCTCTAGCATAAACCATTTTGAAATCTCACCCTCTGACATTACAGACTAGTGGTAGGCCAGAGAAGCTCCATTTCATATGCATTTCAAAGCATTTCAAAGCTCTTTCTACAAATACGAATTATTTCCTTTGTCCTAACTGGTTACTCATTTCATCTATATTCATTTGTTTCCTCCTCATCCCATTTCTCTCACCTCACAACACCATTTAAGTTTAGTTATTTATTTAATTTAGGAAGAGTGTTCTCTTTTTTTGGTCTACATGAGTGGATGAAGACTCACTGATATGTAGATGAATTCAATAAATTTCCAAATGTGGCACTTTATGCAGTTGCTATATTCATTTTCTTTTCTTTTTTTTTTCTAATATTTATTTTATGGTTTTTGATAGAGACAGAGAGAAGGGGGTGGGCCCAGAGCAGTCTCCACAGTTGTATGTCATCAGTATTGGACATGGTTTTGTTCTACACAGGTGGGTGAGGGCCACACAGGCTTGGACCTAGGCTGGGGGCCTCCCATGTGGAAGCACGCCCCTTCGATCCAGGGACTGAACTAAGGGGTAAAAACTGAACTGGGGGCATGGAAAACACACCCCCAGTTCAGCATGTGGGTCCTCATGGGCTGGGGCCAGGATTCTATCCTCGGTCCCCAGGGCTACAAAGCGAGCGCTCAACTCTCTGAACCAGCCCAGCTCCCCCTATATTCATTTTCGTGAATAAAGATGGTTACATGGTTGTTCACCATTATTTTCAACCCTAAACACTGTTAATTTCCCACTCAGTGGTGTGGGAAATAATAACTACTATTATATTTATTTAAATATATGCCCTGCAAAAATACTCATAGATAAAGAATTCTCTGAACTAGAATGGTGATACTGAATCGAATTTTTTTAAGAAGATTGTTTTCCAAATTGTTTACAGAGAAACATTCCGAAAAGGACTGAGGACTTTGCACAGCATTAATTTCACTGCAGAAGTCTATTTTGGGAGTACATTGTCAACAGATCCCAGTTGCTAGTTTATTTCAAATGCACAGTTAGCATACTTCACATACTAGGAAATAATGCCAAGAGCAAACACAACTACATCCACAGCCTCAAGTCTCAGCCCACAGAACATGCAGAAGTCAAATTAGGATGCCCATATAGTGTGGTGGGATTGAACACCTAATTTTAGAAGTCTGGAGTCATGACTGTAGTCTCCATCTTGCTTTTACCTTTCAGTGAGACTAGGACAAGGTGACCAGACATCCCACTTTTGGCGGGACAGTCCCGATTTTTAACAATTTGTCCCACGTCCCGCGGCGTTTTAAAAAAGTCCCAATTTGGGAAAGCTGGGATGGCTCAGCGGGTAAAGCGCTCGCTTTGAAGCCCTGAGGACCGAGGATCGAATCCTGGTCCCGGCCCATGTGGACCCACATGCTGGGCTGGGCTGTGCCCCCAGTTCAGTTCTTGCCGGGACCTATGTGGGAGGCTCCCGGCCCAGTTCCTGCCCTGCACAGCCCTGTGCCCACCTGTGGGGTGAAACTATACGGAAAACTAATGTCAACTATGAAGACTGCTCTGGGCCCTCCCCCTTCTCTCTGTCTCTCTCTGTCTCTGTTTCTGTCAAAAATCAAAAAAATAAATCTTTAAAAAAGTCCCAATTTTTGGAAAGAATGCACGACAAGCTAGGGAATGGTGGGAGAACGGGAAGGGAATATACAGTTTTCGGCAGCCATGTGGCTATTTCGCCAGGATATGAGTTTTATATTATTTTTGTTAATTTTATAATGTTAAACTTTAATAATAACAAATAATTGTTGAGAACTCATTATCGAGAACTGCTTATCAAAGTTCGCATTGTTGATCAGTTGTTAGAATTCGACCACCATTATTTGGACTTAATGAACAATGGCATTTTTTGGGATTGGCAACAACGAAAACATTTTGTAACTGTCTCTCAGACGATACACATCGTACTGCGTGCTAGTACTAATTAAATATGTGATGTCAACAAATCAGCTATTCAGATAATTTAGGTAATTTATTTATTTCATAAATACATAAATTTTCTTGAATTTAGCAGACAGTACTCGTATTATTTATATTTTATAGTGGCGGCAAAAAGTCTAGCGCCAGCCTTGAAAGTGACACTTACGACTTACATTATGGCAAATTCAAAGGAAAAATAATACAAGTTAGTATTGTTATTATTTAGAAAGAAATATAGGATTACAATTAAAATAATTTTTTATAGTTACTTTATAGCAATCAAATTAGTTTAATTTATAAACTAACAATAATATATGTTCATATAATTATGTACCTACTTACTGTGTTTTTAAGCAATATGTATATAATAATTTATAATATAATTTTATTTTTTTTAGATTTTTAACATAATGAGTAAGAAAAGAGGATGCAAATTCAACGATGATCTAAGAAGTGAATTTCCTTTTATTAAAAAAACCAAAAGCGATTACATGGTAAAATGTGAGAAATGTAATGGTGAATTTTCTATTTCGCATGGTGGGAAGAATAATATTTCAAAGCACTTGGAGATACAGAAACATAAAAGATATTTAAATACTGCTGCATCTTCCTCCAAAATACAGGAATTTTTTCAGAAAACAACTTATGGAGATGAAGAAAAGAAATTAGCATTAGCAGAAGGACTTACGTCTTTTCATGCTATTAATCACAATCATTCCTTCAGATCTATGGACTGTACAATCACAAGTTGTCAAAAAGTTATTCAACAAAAAATTTGCCTGTGCTAGAACAAAATCCGAGGCAACTGTGTGTAACGTGCTTTCCCCATATGAGTTTTCAGAATTAAACAAAAATCTAGAAAAAATTAATTTTATATCCATATATTCTGACGCATCTAATCATAAGGATATAAAGTTATTTCCAACCATTATTAGATTTTTTGATTCGGAAACTGGAATAAAAATTAGAATTTTAGATTTTGTTTCTTTCCCCGGCGAAACTTCTGAAATAATTTTCAGTTCCATTATTAACATTTTGGAAAAAAACAATTTAAAACATAAAATGATTGCATATTGTGCAGACAACACGAACGCAAATTTTGGAGGGAAAGCGAGAAGAGGTACAAATAATATTTTTTATAAATTAAACAAAAGCCTTAATCAAAACATTATTGGTGTTGGTTGTGCAGCGCACATAATACATAATGCCATTCAAACAGCTGCTGACATGTTGCCCGTAGATGTGGAAAATATTGCTATTAAAATATATTCTTATTTCTATATATACACTGTGCGTGTTGAAATGCTTAAAGAATTTTGTGAAACTGCGGAAGTCAAATATCAGAAAATACTTGGATACAGTAAAACGCGCTGGTTAGCTCTTTAGCCAGCTGTTGAAAGAATTTTGAAAATATATGATCCTTTAAAATCCTACTTTAGGGGAAGCCGGGATGGCTCAGTGGGGTAAGCGCTCACTTTGCAGCGCCGGGGACCAGGGATCGAATCCCGGCCCCGGCCCGTGCGGAACCATATGCTGAACTGGGAGCTCCCCCAGTTCAGTTCTCTCTCCGTCTCTGTCAAAAAATAAATAAATAAATAAATAAATAAAATCCTACTTTCTATCACAGGATAAATGTCCTAGAATTTTAGAAGAGTTTTTTGAAAAAGAATCTTCAAAAATTTGGCTAGAGTTTGTACACAATCAAGCAGCTCTTTTTCAAAATGCTATACAACTTATTGAAGGTGACAAAACTTCGGTAATCGAAGTAGCAAATGAAGTTAATAATTTAAAATTTCAGTGTCAAGAGCAGTTAGAAAGTAATTTTCTTCCGTTAACTATCCGTAATAGTATAAGCCAGCTAGAAGAACAAGGTGCAATAAGTCGTGCAGATATCATGAATCACGTTTAAAAGTTCTATAGTGGGGAAGCCGGGATGGCTCAGTGGGTTGGGCACTCACTTTGTGGCGCTGGGGACCGAGGATCTAATCCCGGCCCCAGCGGGTGCGGAACCATACGCTGAACTGGGAGCTCCCCCAGTTCAGTTCTCTCTCTGTCTCTGTCTCTTTCTCTGTATCTCTCTCTCTCCTTCTGTCAAAATAAATAAATAAATAAAAATATATTAAAAAAAAAAGTTCTATAGTAACTGCTTAGATTAATTAGAAGAATGTGTGGTACATTACAATGATATTGAACATTTTCATTGGGTTACATTAAAACAAGAACTTAATTGGAATGTTGTGCAAAAATCATTCGATCATATTACACAAAATTTCCCATATAGTAATATTTCCGAAAATGATCTTTTTAATGAGGTATCATTATTAAAAAAATATATTGATAAGGAAAAGGTTAAATCTTGGGCATCAGAAGAAATCACAACAGAGAACAAATGGTTAGAAATATTTCATCATTTTGAAACAAACCATGTTCCATACAATAATGCACTAAAAATTGTGGAATACGCGCTGTCCTTACCAGGAACTAATGCTGCAACTGAACGTGCTTTTCTATGGTAAATAAAATGTGGACATCAGAAAAATCACAATTAAGTGTTGAGACTTTGAAAGCCATTTTATGTGTGAAATATAATTTAACAAATTCTTGTGAAAATTTTCATGACCTTTTAAACAACGACAGCAATCTACTAAAAAAAATTCACTCAAATGAGAAATATGCCAAAGAATAAAATAATACTATACATAATTTTTTTATGTATTATATTTGTAAATTGTACTTATGTTGAAATTTAAAAAAATATATTACAATACTATTTTTGCGTTCTATGAAAATTTTTGTTGCTCCATATAGACCAAATTTTTAATCAAGAACCCCCTCCCCACAAGTCAATGGTGTCCCGCTTTACCAATGTTAAAATCTGGTCACCTTAGACTAGGACAAGCCACTTAAACATTCCAGCCTCATCAGGACAATAAAGGAAATGGGCTTGTGACCTCAGAGGTCACTTCCAATCTTCCAGACTTGTGAAGGCAGGAATGTCTTTTCTAAAAGCCCATTTTCTGATGAGACCTTTTGTTTCGAGACATTGTCATTTCCTCCTCAGAGGGTTAAACTCACTTCACCTGATAAGCAGTTTCAAAGGAAGAGGTTAGTTGTGGTGCCTGGAGACCATACACCTAACTGCTCCGAACAGTCCCAAGTACCTGAGGATCTCAGACTTCCTCACCACACCAGATGTGCAGAGATAATCACATTCCCTTATTTCCCTTACTGGTTGTGCACATAAATCCTTATCAATAGAGTTATCTAAGAAACTTGATTTTTGTTTAACTCGTTAAGATTAGTCTGATTCAGTAAACATTACCTTCAGGAACTTTTCAGTCTCCTTCCTTAAAGAATTTTGTCCCCTTGCCCGAATCTCTCTGAGAAGATTGATGCAGAATGGCTGGTCTGAGCTGTATGCCTTGGAGTTGTGGCTGCTGAGGTGTGCCTGCTTCTGCTGGCTTTTTAGCTGACACACCAGCCCACCCCACAGGCTCCATGGTCCTGACCTCTTTCTAAAGATGCTGTATTTCAGGAATGAAAGCACTTTGTAACTGACATCAAGGCTCCATCCATCTGCCTTCTTTTCCACGGACCCTCTGGTCCCTCCCATGCATACTGCTGGCAAACTCCCTGGAGCCCTGTGAAAGTGGATCTTTTGGGAAGGAGCCCATCAGCCCCATTTTGACATGGTTGGACCAGAATTCTAAGCAGCTTTGGATTTTTGTAAATACAGTAGACTCTCTATTAACCAGAACTCAAGCAACCAGCAAAATCTCAAGCATTTTGCTCATTACTTGAGAGTATTAATTGTTTCAGTTCTAATGAACAAGAGTCTACTTACATTTATCCAGGATCTACCAATCCCCATGAGCACCAGTTAACTCAGAGTCTACTGTACTATATAAGCAACACACACACGGTGTCTCAGGGCCAAAAGAATTATTAGAACATACTGTGTCCTCAAACTCTCCTATCCTTTTATTTCTTCAAGGTTCCCTGGGAAAGACCTTGCACGCTACCCTAAAATGTATGATGTTTCAGATGATGATGTTTCCAAGCTGCTTTTTTGGTTGTGTCTCAGCATCTATTGAGTGATGGCTCTTCTCTGAGGTTCTGGATTCTCTTAACCAACACGTGCACCACAGAATGGGACATGGATAATGAGTGTGTCAGCTCTGTATAAAATATATTTTTAAAGGGCTATCCAACTACCCAAACCTTTCTCTAGCCACCAAAACCTGCTTTGCCCATTCATGCGCCAGGTCATAAATGATAGAAAGGAATGGTCTCTGGAAGCCGTCCTCAACCAGGACATATGGAAGTCGGTGTAAAAAACCTCAGTTCCCTCACTTCTTGAGTAAAATATGTCTGAAGTATATGTTCTCTTTACATACTAGCTCTCAGAAATGGTCCAGCAGGACTGAGCTCCAGAGGTCCACAGCAGTCACTAGCTTAATAACCCACACTTCAAGAGTTGCCACTCTAGCTCTCTTCCCCATTCCCCTCCTAGCATTTCATTCACCTCCCAAGCCAACTATTTACAACGAATCCTTGTCTTAGGCAGGGACAGTTTCTGAGAAAGCCCAAATTAAGACACAAACCAATGGCTCTGCAGGAGACAGAACTAGGTTGTGTCATGTATGATTTTGGAAATCTCAGTTACTGAGTCGGTGAACACTTGGCAGGTGAGCAGGGTAGGGGAGGTTGGCAAGCATTGGACCCAGCATCTGAAGAGCTGGGTTTGACCAGCTCTGCCATTCACTAGCTGATGAAAATAGTCAACTCACGTTTTTATGCTCAATGAAAATGAGAATAAAATGGCTGTTATCTTACAGGGGATATTGTGAAAATACAATGAAAAAATAATCTTTAAAGTACTGACCACTGTGCCTTACTCAGTAAGTATTTATGGGGATTGAATGAAAAAGTGAATGACACAATGAAGGAATGAAATGTAAAAATTCTTAAGTGGTAACAAAAAATAAGGCCTTCTCATATACCCTCGTGAAAGAAAACCTTCCTAATAACAACTGCCCTTCCTCTGCTTCCAGTTTCTAGTCAGAATCACCAACTTTCTCTCCACCTTCTGTTCTTTAAGAAGAAACCACTATACTTGCTCAGCAAGCACCAGGGCCAGACACCAGCTACACCACGTCACATCAAGCATCCAAGCAAAAATGGTAAATTCTGCTTACTTTGGATTCCAAATAGTGAAATGTTTGACAACTTACAGACAAATTACTTCACTATTATATTTGAAGTTGTTTGGCTTTGTTTAGATGCTTTGCATGCAAAACAGGTAACAAGTATGAATTTGTTTCTCAACATTCAAGTGTAAGACATATAACAACATTTCATGATCCATGGGAGATCAACTGTATCCATCCATACCTCTGGGCCAGTTTAGCTGCAGTGACATTGTAGGGACTGTCTAGGCTGAAGCACTTGGAGTTTTGACCCTGAACATCCATGAGGCCTTATCAAAGGTGCAGCTACCTCCCAGAGAACTATGTTAAAGTAGGACTCAGGTGACTATGTTTAGGGAACACACCAAACTCTTCTTTACTCTTTTATCTTTGAACAATCCAAATCCAAATCCAAACTCTTCTTTACCTTCTCCTTTGAACAATCCAAATACAAATCTGCATTCTTTCTTAAGGAGAATTTCTTCCATCTGACAAAGTCATGGCAAAATTCTTATTCAGAAAAATGAGGAAACCTTCTCATTGGTTAATAGTGAATCAATAGTTAAAAAATAAGAGTTGTTCATTTTTGTAGCAGAAAATCCTTCCCTATGCAAGGGCTTTGCTCACTATATCATAGCTCTGCTTCACTCCTCCAACTAGGAATAATGGACGGGGCAGAGACAGAAGTTGATGTTTACTGAAGAGAATTAAGTGAAATGTACTGGGAAAGCAAAATGTACTGACAGGCAGTTTATATTTACCCAACTTATTTACCCAATTTACTTAGACATTGGTAACAAATACGGCTTGTGCTTGCAACAGATCACTTAGGTCTTAGGGTAAGCATAAAAGTGTGTCACTAAAAGGACATTAAGGATGCAACATCATAGAAAGGCCAGAAGCCCCAATTTAGAAAACGAACAAAAACCAGGGAAATTTGAAGACATGGCAACTGAAACCACAACGAAATTCTTGCAAGAACTGTCTGGTCCCACTAATGTAACAATGACTCCTAAGCTTCACACATCTGGGTGTCTCTCCTGTAAAGGCAAACTTCCCACAGGAAAAGACTAAGCGGCTAAACCTAGGTCACCTGTCTTCCTTCGGCTGCAGTGCCTCAGAGAGTGGAAGCAGAGCTCCCCCGACAAATTAAACGCCAGGAGGGCTGTCCCCCAAATGATGAGGAGGGGGTCAATGTAAAAGGAGAGGTTAAATGATGGAGAAAATTCCATCATTGGTACTCACCAATTCATTGGTACTCACCAATTATTGATCTTTAGTGGGTCCCTTTCTTTCTCCATCTCAGTTCCATCATCTGTATATGAGAGGGTTGGACTCAGTAATATTTAAGATCCTTTCAGCTCTTGCAGATTCTATCACCTGCTGCCCCACTACTTCTTCTGTCGGTGGCTTGCACCTCTGAGGCCTAGCATTAGAGAGAGCTTATGGATGGCTAGCCTTCAACTGTAGGTGACAGTACAGCAAATGTCGAGTGAAATTAAGCTCATCATAAAGAAAAAAAAAAAAAAATGGCCTAACATACCAGGGTCATTCCCTGCCCCATTTATCTGTATTCTCAAGAGCCACCATTTATTTTGTTCAATCACAAAGGAAATGCCCATTTCCTGTTTTCTTTCAAATGCGTTTCTTCATGATGATTCTGCTCTTAGGGCTCTTTTAGGGCCAAAGCATTTGTTTCTCTGGACCAAAGTAAACTTTCTGAACTTTTTGCCAAATTCTCCACTTCATGGCTTTTGTACTTGAATCACCCATCTAACCAAATCTAGAAAGCTTATAATTTATTTACTAACCTACAATTTAAGCATTTCCAGTTGTCCATCTACTTGCTTCTTTAAAGAGCTAAGCTGATTGTTTAAAATCAATCATTTCTCATTTCGGTGAGTTTAAGCTTCTATTCTCTCAAGCATGTCTTCTTGGTTTTGTTCATTTAATGTTTCTTTATTCTGGATAAAAATTGCTTTACCACCACCAGTGACTAAAATTAACTAGTTTTGACTGTATGTGTCCTTTTTTTTTTTTTTTTTTTTTTTTTTTTTTTTTTTTTTTTTTTTTAGCAAGGGCTTCAATAATTCTCTGCCGCCTTCTCCAGGTCCCCTATCATTTCCATTGAGAAGACAGGACCATCCTTCTGTAATGATTTGTTTCTCTCAGATCTTTATGCAGCTCTCCTGGCATTTTCCAGGGTGTTATGCACATACTATTTTTGTTAAGTCCCGCATTCTTCTTTCTTCAGGAGGCCTGAGTTTCGTTGAGCTTTAATTATGGTATCTTAAAAGATTCTTCGGCTGTTTTCAGGCTTGCGAATTTTATACTTCCTCTTACTGCACCTTATTCACTAGATTTCTTTATTCCCCCAAATTTACTTTCTTGAAATTGGATACCTTTGTATAGCTGCAATGTTCAAACCTACCTCTTATTACTCTCAGTGTGAGTCATCTATGGACATTGAAACCCCTTTTCCCTGTCCATCAAATAATGACTTTCTTTTAGTTCTCACTTCACTCTACTGCAAAAAGCTACATATATTATTGTTTCTTTCAACAACTTAGCCTCTCTAAAGATCATCAAAATTCTAATATATCATTAAATAAAAATATTTTTTTATTTATAATCAAAATGCCATAATAATTCTCAGGCTTCAGTTTATCCCTCAATAAACACCTTTGTTAAAAGAATCAGGCCATAATTACCTAACACAGTATCAAACTTTGTCTTCAACTCTCCATGATTAATTTCTTAATGAGACGCATCTAATCTAGAAAGAAGGAAGTATTGTCTATGATCCCAATGTCTGAACCAATTGAAAAGAATTACAAAGAAAGCTAGGGTTCCAGACAAGTTAGGAATATGCCTATTAAATGTACAATCATCTACCTTTTTAAAAGCAAGTCACAGATACAGAACTTGGACATGGAAGATTGGAGGTTAAAAACCACTTCCTGAAACAAATTTAGTTCTTGGAATTCTTTTGGCTCAAATATAGGGTTATTATCGTAAAAGTTGTCATGTTCTGCAACCCTGTACCAACTTCAAAGTGAATTATCAACAAAGACGATCACTCTTCAACATGAGAAAGAATATCTTGATGGAGGCAGGGCAAATAACATGAATTCTGTCTGGTTTGAGTAGGGAAAAAACTAGTAATTGAGGGAAAGGGTTTAACCAAAAGGATTTGAAGCCATTTGATTAAAAGTATTTTTTAGAGTCTCACATAAGCATCCATGAATATTAGACTTTCTGAGGTTTATATATCACTAGTCATTTTCCAATTAACTGTACATCCTAATACCCCCTGATCCTAGTTCAATGGCTTCAGTGACTGATGATTTTGCTTCTTTTCAGAACAGATATTTAAAGCTGAAGCCTTAGGACTGTGATTACTACTATTTTGTGGGTTTGGGCTTGCAGTCCTGATTCTTCAGAGGTGGTTTATTTCTCCTGGGTCATCGTTTTGGCATCAGGTAGCTTCCACAAGATAAATGTGGGTGCTGCTCTGTAGATCCACCGGCTGTGCTCTCCTTAAAAACCAGTAATTAAGTATCATGCACAGCTCAGTTAACTGTCTTCTTTAAGGAAAGTCATAAGCACACATGAGAAATAATTATTAATAACTAGATTTGTATCCATATGTTTAAAATATTATATACATGGTTTAGCAACAAACATGAAAAACTACAAAAATACAGCACGGATAAATCTTAAGAAAGGTTGAATCAGACAAACATGGAATGAGGAATAATCTATTTAAAAAGGGGTAAAGGAATATACACATTACAAAGGGAATTATCATATAAAAAAAAAAGGTGAGGACATATTCCAGATTAAAGGACACCAAAGTGACATGACAAGTGACCCTAGGCTAAGTCCTATATCAGAGGGAAAACCTTTCTGGAAGGGGAAAAATGCTATAAAGGATTATGAGGTCAAGTAAAAACATTGGATTCTGGACAACACATTATATTGCTTCAGTGTAAATTCATAAAGTTGATCATTATAATGTGGTTGCATAAGAAAATATCTTTATTCTCAAGAAAAACACACACTAAAGTATTTATGAATAAATGACATGATGTATATAATTAGCTCTCAAGTGTTTTAGAAAAATATGTATACATGGGGCGAAAGAGTACACATAAATAATAAAGCAGATGAGGTAATATGTTAACAATAGGTAAACCTGGATAAGCAGTCAATGAGTGTTCCCTGTATAATACTATTTTATTTTTGTGATTAAAATAAAAAAAAATTACTGTTTCCTTCCACATTAAAAAATTTTTTTTAATAATATATAATTGACCAAAATAAGCCAGATTGAACAGAATATGAGTACATTCTGGTTTTCCAAACCAGGAAAAATTAAACTATATCCTCTAAACATACATAATCCAGTAGTAAAACTATAAAAAAGAAGGCAAGGAAATGAATGCTATAATAGGCATATGAGTAGCATAACCCTATAATGGAAAACAATAATAGGACAGTGGTTATTGATAGCAAGGAGGGAGCTGACTACTTATGAAAGGGACCGGCTGGGGGCTTTGGGGTACTAGCAACATTCTATTTTGCATCCTGGGTGAAGAATGCATAATATTGTTGTATAATTATTAAGCAGAATATTTGCATTTTATGAGCTTCTCTGTTGTGTTTTCTTAATAAGGGAAAGAGAGAGGGAGAGAGGAGAGTCTGGTGAGCGAGGAGAGGGTGACAGAGAGGCAGGAAGGGAAGATACCATGGTACAACATATGACTTGCCTTTATACTCTTACTGATGAATGACTTGCTCTACTCTAGTCATCCTTGTCAAGGCTAAGGTATAAATTGCAACTGACTATTATTATAGAGCAGAACTCCACTGCTGCTTCCAGGTTTCTGACTTAGCACAAGCCAGAGCTTAGAGCTGTCATATATCAGGTATCAGGTTTATTATGGTCCAGTTAAGTATAGAAACAGGTAATGGCCAGGAGCAAAATCTGGAAGATCCAGCTGCAGACTTGGAGAACAGACAGAGCAACAGGTAGAGATTGATATGAAAAAGACAAGACAAGAAACCAATAATAACCAGTCAGAACTCCTACACTGTAACTCTGTGGGTCTTTCTCCTGTAGCATACAATTTGGCATGCATATGAAGGAGTGTTGTATGGCTGCATGATGCTGGGAACCCATCCACAAGACTATGTTATCACCTCCTAGCCTCAGCTTCACTAGGGTCTCATACCTCAAGCTCCAACCCCATGGTGTTCCTCAATAGATGGAACAGATAGTCCTCTTTCCTGTGCCCTCTTCACATGCACTTCCTCCCCAGCTCCTTGCCTGACCATTGCACTTCCTTCAGGTCTCAGCTGAACGTTTACTTCTTGGAGAATCCTCTTCTCTCTTCCCAGAATAAATCAAGTCTCCTTGCAGTACTATCTTGTGGCATTTCACTCTTTTTCTTCACAGCATTTATCATAGCTTAAAATTATAGCAGACTCTCTATTAACTGAAACTCAAGCAACCGTCACTCTCAAGCAACCAGTAAAATTGTTTTGCCAGTTGCTTAAGATTTTCTGGCTGCGTAAGATTGCCAGTTGCTTGAATTCCAGTTAACAGAGAGTCTACTTACATTTATCTGACTCCTACCAAACCCCATGGGTGCCAATTAACTAAGAGTCTACTGTATATGAGTATACTTACTTGTGGAACTATTTGCTTTCCCATCAGCTTAGAGTTCCTGAGAGCAGTACAGTACCTATTGGATATTTTTTTGCCCAGTTCCAAGTACAATGTCTGTGCTCCTGAAGAAATGAGGGAATGAAAGATACATTTATCAATCAGCCTCTCTAATAATTTCTACTCTTTCTTTCCCGTGGGCAGCAAAATGATGGACTATATTGGTTAAACAATATTATTACAAATACTTCAGTAACCATAATGAATTTTTTATTATTAAATTTATTGGGGTGACATTGGTAAGTAAAAATTACATAGGTTCCAGGTGTACAATTCTATAGCACGCTGTCCATGTGTTACATTATGTGTTCACCACTACCCGTCAGTTTTCTTTCCATCACCAAGTATTTGGCTCCCCCTCCTTTCTCTCCTACCCCATAGTGGATTTTTACTAACATTGGTAGTTTCAAAGGAGATCATGTCTGTGAAAGCACTTTATCATCAGTTCTTTTTTTCTGCTAGTTTGGAGTTCTAATGTTGAAGTCAGGATCATTTTTCCTTTTCTTGCTAATACTTACCACAGGTCCAAACACATACTAGGTATACAATTAAACTTTGTCCAATAAATGAAAATCTAGTTTCTTAAAGCAATTATACTTTTTAAAAATATTTTAATATATATGTGAACAAAAGTTATATAGAGAAAGAGTGACAGGGAAAATATCTAAATAAAAAATAGTCTGCTAATTGTTTTCCCCCAAGAATCACCAAAGAACACATATCTCCATGCTCTTAAATGCCATTCTTGAAGGAAATAGCAAGGAAAGTAACAAGATAACTGGTTTTAGAATGAAGAGTCCTGGGTTTTACTGATGACTAGGTTCATTTTATCTTGTTTTTTAAGCCTTGATTTCCTCGCTGTAAACTAAGGCCCTTGGATGTGACATTTTGGGTCTGTTGTTTAGCTGTTGGAAATTTTTGTGAGATCAATACCTTATTTAAAGGTTGTTAATATATGAGGTTAAAATATTCTAACCAAGAATTGTCTTTCTTTTAAAAAGATTAAAGATAAATATATTTGCTTAGATGTTTAGATGGTAAATTTGTCATTGTCTACAAGAAGTGTATGCTTGTTCTTTAATATAAAAGAAAAATCTCACAGTGAAAACCTCACATTATTTTTGCAGATTTGTATATATAGGACTTTGTCACTGGGGCAACCTGATATAGCAGGGAAAATAATTCAGGCATCAGTCTCGTGACATTGACAAATACAACATAAGGGGACTCAACTACATGATGACAACATAGAGAAGAAACTGCACTGTTTCTGAAAACTGTTGTCTGGCCAGCTGTGCTTATAGAACTAATTGAAGTAAGAGGTCCAAAAACAATCCAATGAGGTTTTATAACTTTCCTTTTTAAGATTTATTTTATTGTTTTTGACACAAAGAGAGACAGAGACAGAGAGACAGAGAGAAGGGGGAGGGCCCAGAGCAGTCTCCATAGTTGTATGCCTCAGTTTTCAACATGATTTAGTTCCACACAGGTGGGTGGGTGGCTATGCAGGGCAGAAACTGGGCCAGGGGCCTCCTAATTGGGAAGTTTGCCCTAGTAAGAACCAAACTGGTGGCCTCCCACATGGGAAACACATCCCAGTTCAGCACATGGGTCCACATAGGTCAGGGCAGGGACTCGATCTTGGACCCTGGGGCTGCAAAGCTAGAGCTTAACGCAACCAATGAGTCATCCTGGCTTCCCCCTTATGTCTTGATTTGTGCAAATGCATTTAGAAACCATGAAATTAATCCATCCTGCATTGGGTGCTATCCAAATCCCTAAAATGTTAAGTAATATATGACCAATATTTTTTTAAATTATACAAACACAACAACAGTTGGATGGGAATGTTCTGTTCACTGACTAGCTTTGGAAACATTTTCAGCCCTAAGTTTAAAGTGATAATTATGGACTTTTCTTGAGATACCACATTCCCTCCAAGGAGAGGTGACATATTTGTTCTGGTCCTAAAAATGCCTCTCTGTGCAGTCAAGCCAAACAATAGAGTGATGGTTAATATGATATTCTATTCTCATTGGGGTTCTGTCCTCAGTTTCCTTGAAGCACAGTGATTAGGGTCCCTAGAAACCAATACCACTTATACTGGAATCATCACCACTTAGTAAACTCTTAGTAAACATCCTGTTCATTAAGCATTTTTTCTGATACTCGCATATTTTTAATCTGGCACACTCTGAAGATGTTCATAAGAAACACTTAGCCAAGAAGATGTCATTCAGAATACAAATTGAGAAAGAAAAATTCTTTTTCAAACACACCATGTGTCTACAATTGTTTGCAACCCCTTGACCACTATTGGTTCACAATTAAAACCTTTGTTTTAGAAGTCAAAGATATATTGACCGATTTGAATCATTTGAGAGACGCTAGCAAGATTCAATGTAACAGATAAAAACTATGGATGAAATAGGTCACACTTGAATAAAAATCAGACTTTTTCTAAAGGACTTCTCAAATCAGTAGCCCCTAGAGCGAGGACAGCTAGGGATTTCAAGAATTCCCATGCACTGTGGGTCAGCCACGTTCACTTAAGTACCATCCTACATAGTGACTGCCTCCAGCTATCACGTGGCCATCAATCTTGTCTCCCAACTCCAATATTCTAAAAGGGGGTCCCAAGGGGGTACAGTCCTTTGAAGAAGCAGTGTGCCTAGTGGTCACACACTGAGATCATCCCCTAGAATGGCAGCTCCGGCTCCACACCGGACATTCTGCATTCCCATGGGATCTTGCTTAATCTCGCAATGTCTCAATTTTCCAATGCGCAGACTGACTATAAAAATAAGCACTCAGTCTCTCAGGGACACAGTAAAGACAGCTTTAAACTCTCATAGCAAGACTTATACCAATTGAGGCATCTTCTGATTTCAGTCATAGCTTTTCTAAAAATAAAAACACATGGTTATTTATCAGCTAATAATAATAGCTTAATAATAATATTAAGACCTCTACTATGTTAAGCAATAAATGAGATACTTTTAAAGACACTATCCGATTTATTCCTCACCATGTTTGCATGTAAGAAATCGAAGACTCAAAAGTATAGAGTGACTTTCCTAAGACCATACAACTAATCATGATGTAAATTGAATTTAAAGTCAGTCTGTCTATAACACTTAAATGATAGTTCTTTCCACTACATCAGAATTATTGTTTCTAATAAAATTATAATTTACAAATAACTCCATAAAATTCTAAGAAAAAATTAACTGGCTTATCTATCATTCTTAACTACATGAAATTGATGATTAACACTATTAAAGTCAGCAGTATATTTGGCATAGGGTGTTATGTCCATATAAAGTCAATATTTATAAAGAACCCCAAAAAGGCTGATTAAGCTTATCAAAAAAGTCAATTCAGTCAGGCAAATTAGACACTTCTATCAAGAAAGTGAGTCAAATTGATTATGCTTTTCATTTTTTATCTTATAAATCAAAACTACAACCAGTTGAATTTTTAATTTCCCTGTGAATGATTTGCGTGGGTAGAAGACACACAATCAGGGGTCAGATCTGCCTAATGTAATAGGGTGGCATGGGGCAGGGGGAAGGTCTGACGGCTATTTTCAGCATTTCGAAGAATCTAACAGAGATCAACTATGTCTCCCAAATAAAGCAGAACAGGCTAACTAAACAATCGCGTTCCTAAGCTTTTGACCAGAATTACTTCAACTCAGTGCAACAATACTGATGATCTCATCCCGATCAGGGAGACTGATTGGGAATTGCATGTGTCTTTGGTTAAAAAAAAAGAGTTCCAAACATATAATGATTACTTATGGCCACATAGCATATATGTGTCAGCACGTTTATGCTTACTGCAGTATTGTGGTTATAGCACCAAAAGGTGGAGAGGAGACACTAGATGCTCCACAATAAAGGAGTAACACAATAAGTTTGAGTTTACTGATGCAATGAAATACTACAAATCTGCCAGTAAACAGCAGGCATCACTTCAACATAGGTGATAGGATATAATAAACAGGTCACAGAACGTGTATTATATGCATGTCATGCGTCTCATGCTCTCACCGGGGTTTAGAAGTTGTGGCTAGAGATATGTATGCATGGGATAGAGATACGCATATTCTCTAGGTCCTGGCTAAGTTCCTTAATAGAACAGGAAATGAAGAGTGGTCATCTGACCTGGTAACAGCAGTTACTGCCAGCAAAGAAAAGAGAATGGGGACAGATAAATAGGGTCTTTCGGTTTCTACTCAAAACTTTTATGTGGTGTGAATTTGGACAATGAGTATCAATTGTGTTGTAATTTTTGTAATTCCTTGATAAATGCAAGAGTTTTGTTTGCTTGCTTGGCAAACCTTTCCAAACATGGAATTCAAAAGAAAAGGCGGCCATGGTGGTGAAAACTGGGTGACAACCACATGTCCCTTTGCATTACACACATATAACACACACATCTACTCTACCTGGAAGTAATGGGCCCTTGAAGGAAATTCTGCTTCTCATCATCAAATATCTGTGCCATGGATGACTCTTCTCTGCCACCTTGAAAATACTGCAAGCTGGTAGCTAAATGGTGTAAACAATTCGGAGGACCAACATGAAGACCTTTCAGAACCACTGGCCCCTTCCTGAGGGGGGAAGGAGGCCGGCTCCTACTTGGACACAGGGGTGCATAAAGGGGAAGCAGCCATGTGCAGAGCTGAACCAACGATGCCCTTCCCACTAAAGAAAACGTGGACTGGGAACTGCTTCATCCGCTGTGGCACCTAACTGCGTGCCGTTTGCCCACCTCCACTCTCTGGCACAACTCAGCCCATATAACGTGTGACTTAGTGTGTGCCCAAGAGCACCCGGAAAGCTCTGCTGGATATTGACAATCACCCCCTAGAAAATAAAGCATGGCCTTCACAAAGCTTGTAAAAAGATAAGTCTTCGGATGCACTTGTGTGACTATTTCAGAGTAAGCTGAGAGTCAATCTCCACCACTTGCTCAGTATCGGAAGAGAAGAAGGAGACTTACCAGGGCCTCTTTTCTCCCTCAACTCCAGTCACCCCAAGTCTTTTGTTCCAGATTTCTTCGTTTTTGTTGGAATGGCCCAACCATCCACGTACTTTTGTGCTCTACGAGCCTAGGCTTTGCCAGGAACTATTGTATAAGGATGAGTGTATGTCCATGTTAAGGTCGTTGGGTAGAGAGGCAGATCCCATCAAATGAAGGGTGTGGCACATGTGGGGAGAGGACAATCTGAGCCAGGAGGGGAGCAGTACAACCAGGAGACCTTGCAGCACAACTTCTTGACATTTTGCTGAGCCCCACCCCACCCCTCCCCGTTGTAGTGAGGACGCTCTTCTGAGAAAGCAGGGCGAATGAGAGCAGAAGAGGTGGGAGTTAACACAGAGCAGGTGCCAAACCTTCTGAAGTCAGTAGACACATGTGAGGTGACAGTAAGGTGACAACAGGCACGTGGGTCTCTTCAGAGTGGAGGAAAGATAACTGAGAAACAAACACTATAAAAAATAATAATAAAGGAAGGCTAGGCATCTTAATGGGCATTAGATGCCCAGTTGTTCTCAGTTAATGGGGCCTTTTCAACACTTTGACCTTCGGGTACAATGAAAGAGTTCTCTTAAATGCACTGAACAAAATGAAGGCACACCATGAGTCCCCTTTGCTTTTTCTTTTGAAAGCACTCAGTGGACATCTAAACAAATGGTCCACTGAGAGTTACTGGTTTGGTGAGCAAAGGACGAAAATTGGTGGAGCCCAGGGCAAAGGACAAAGACTGGTGGGGCCCAGAGCTGACTGCCAGGGTCCCCAAGAAAATGTCCACACCTGGTGGCTCTCTTCTCTGGCCCTGACACTCTGGGCTCCAAGGCTGCAACTTCAAATCATCCCAGCCTCTGTGGTCTCCAGCAGTATGTCCTCCACATGAACGTCCCTCCCTATTTCCATTTATCACCTCCTTGAAGTCTCAGACTTCATGACCCTCCTCACTGAACCGAAAGCCTGCTCCCACCCATGCATGCACTGGGCCCCACTCCTGGTCACGCCAGATTTTCAGGACCCCATCTCAGCAGGTGGCTTTTACTGTACAACCCCAGCTCATGGCCAGATAGCCTGTGCAAGATGTTAGGTACCCCCCCCAACACACACACACACACACACACACACACACACACACAAATACTTATGATCTTGAGTCTTCTATGAGTTCACTTCTTATTAAATATACTGAGGGTGTCAAAAAATGTATACACATTTTAAGCGATGTATGTATGTACTACTTTTGGAAGTTGAATTGAATTATGGTAGCGATGTGTAATATAGTGTTTGCTCAAAAGATGGCATTAATCAAATAAATGCTAGCATCCCTGTGGGACAAGCAGGACAGGGAAAGAAAATGGTGGAAGCAGGGTTGTCGTTGGAGGAGCGCAAGACCATTTTGAGGTGGTTTTGAAATTCAAGAACATTGTGGAAGTACAATGACAATAGAGGTGTAAGTGTGCAACAGAACTTCCAACACCCTACCAATTGCACACACTTGTGATAAGTTTGAGACCCATGGTAAATTGAAATAGCACGCGCAGTGATACAAGTGGACACTTTGGTCAATGTTGCTCAAGCAGTAGTTCTCCGTAATCAGAAGTGTCTGGACACTGATGGTAACCACTTTGAGCACCTCTTCTAATTGCAGAAGTCAAACGTGACTTATATTCATCTTTTGTTATTGGTAAATATTGAGTATTATAATGTTAATAGTTTTCTTTTTCCTTTCTTAAAATGTATATATATTTTTTGACACCCTTTGTATACATGGGCTAAAAGTATCCAGGCATGTAATATAAAAAAAAAATAGAGGCATATATGTCTGGACTTTTTCCAGACAGTATGTATTATGTGTGTGTGTGTATGTATATATATGTATGTGTGTGTGTATATATGTATTTGTGTATATATAGATATATATGTGTGTGTATATATGTATATGTGTGTGTATATATATATACGTGTGTGTGTGTGTGTGTGTGTGTATTGCTTTCCAGAAAAAATTGAGCTTATATTTTTCATATTACATGACTAGATACTTTAGGGACAGCCCTCATATACACACATACATACACATACATACATGCAGTGGCTCCTTGGACCCGTCATTTAAATTTGTTAAGCCTTTATATTTTACTCTTTCACATGACAATAAAAATACCTATCCCATATGACTTGTGAAGATTAAATGAGATAGTGCCATCTAAAATTTAAAATATTACCTAAAGATAGGTTATTCATTTTTTAATTATATTGAATGCTTGAAGAATAAATGCAGTGTAATTGAATAATCCACTATTATTAAGACAGTCCTAATGTCAGACCATGTAAACATTGAAAATAACTACTGTGAAAAAGGATAGGATTAAAACCATATTCATTATCAGTCTTCGAGAGCCAGAAAGCAGACTTCAGTAGAAAATCAGGGATTTGCCAAAATGATGATGAAAAATAGATTTCTTCGATAGGTTAGTGAAAACATAGATACCTAATTCTTTTGCATTCTAGATGTTAGCTTGTACAGGGTGGTTTGGGGGGGCGGGGGGGTTAATCAAGCATTCTGTTTGATAAAGTACATTTTACATGTCAAGTAGAAAATGACCTCAGACTAAAATGTAAGATAAGATAATAAATTTTTTAAAAGTCCAATTAACTCAGGAAGAGGCAAATTAACTTAGGAAAATCATAACTTTGACATAGGCATTCCAGGCCATCTGTCGATAATAACCACAGTCTCAACTCTAACTAAAAAAATTAAAATACACAACTTAGAGGAAAAAACAGAACCAAAATATCCCAGATTTTCTTCTTTATTACCGAATAGGTGATTCAAATACAAGTACTAAAGGCAACTAAGAATTTACCTAATTTGCAACCCAGTGAATATCATATAAAGTTAAGAATAAGGTGAATATTGATCTAATTTCATGCTCTCAGTTTAATCAAGTGAAACCCATTCTTAAACACTGACATATTCAGTTATGTAAAAAGGCCCTTTGAATAGGAAGTCTGGATTTTGTTGTAGACCTAGAAGTCTTTGTTTGTTTGTTTGTTTGTTTGTTTTTCTTTCTTGGTTACTATATGTTTGCAATATACTAAAGCAGTGGTTCTCTACTGGGAAGGGGGGAGTCATTTTGCTCTCCAAGGGGCTTCTGGCAATGTCTGGGGCCATTCTGGACTATCACAAGGATGGAGGGTGCCCCTGGCATTTACTAAGGATAGGCCAAGGAGGCTGCTAAACTACATCCTATAAGAAATACACTGAGCAGCCCCCAATCACAAAGAATGATACAGCCCAAAAGGTCAACTGATACCACTGTCGAGAAACCCCAAACTGAAAGAACAGGTACCATAAGATGTTTCAAGAATTTTTTAAGGGCTTTTGCTGTGCATAATAGAAGATCAAATGAAGTTGGGAATATCCTTGATGGCCTCAGACAACCATCAATGCATGATTACAAGGCTAAGGAAGCAGTGAGTAAGTTAACTCATTATAACTCATTATAGAAAATTTTAGGGATAAACCATTAATCTAAAAGAATTGATCAAGGAAAAGAACAATGCAGACAAAACGCTTAATGTAACTGAGGCAAATTTTATAAGGATGAAAGAGTTTCTTTGACATACTTTACTCAACATTAACTCATTGAGTCTTCGGTATCCGAGAGGGCTGTACTAGTGATGTTGGAGGTTACAAAAGTAAAAAATCCCATTGTTGCCATCAGCAAATTTACCATAGGCTAAAGTTAAGATAGCCCTTCCAGAAATATCTCTGTAATTAAAGAAAATCTGGGAGGCATTGCACCACAGAAAATAAGAATCTTGGCTTTGGACTCATCAAAGTACAAACCAAGATTTGAATCAAGATATGCCCTGAGGAGAGCCTCTTAATCCCTAGGATTTCTCATCTATAAAATGGGGATAATAACAACCACTTGGTGGGGTGGCTGTGAGGATTATGTGTGGTTACGTATGTAAATTGCCTGGCATGATGCCTGAGCCATGATGGTTACTCAGTGCATGCCAGTGCCTTTCTTCTTCAAACCCAATTCATGTTTTCATCTTAACTATACCTAAGTAATCATGGTTAGTTGAGATGAAAGGGTAGGTGTTATGGAAATGTTGGCTTTTTCTGAGAAAAAGCTAACTCAAAACAATCAAACAAAACCCCTTAACCCCAAAACATTATTATAAAAGAAAGACCTAGGGAAATCTGGAAATCTGATTATAACAAAATATGATGACAAATCTTAGAAGACTTAGAAGTCTGTTAATGATGGAACATTTCCAGTTGAAAGGGACACTACTCAAGAACACAGTATAATTTATGTTATTTCAATAAAATAAGACATGACCTGGGCTTTGAGAAAGAACCTGATACTTATAGCTAAGTAGAAACCAAGAACCGGTTGCAGATGTTCTCAAATCAAAATTTATTTGGAAAAATCTTTTAGGATCTATGTGATCAGCTCCTGGGTGTTCAAAGGGTTTGAATCATAGGCTTAGTTAAAAACTAGTAAATATGTATTTTTTTTATTGGATGCATTTTAAAACTTTCCATAGACATCTTTAACTTCTTTGGTGCTGTTATCAACAAAAGAGTTCTGTGGTTCTCAATATTTTCCAAGTGTTTTGATATCTGTATTTTAATTTTGTAACTTGTCATCATCCTATAAGACAAATAATGCATTAATATTAATTATTTAATTAAATATTGTTTAAATAATGTATTAATAAATATTAATATTTCTATTTAGTGGTGAATATACAGAGTTTGAGGTTACATATTATAATCTGAGAGGCTTCACCACAAATTGGTGAAAAAATTGGCTTTAGCACCCTGACTCTCCCTTCAGTCTTCTTTTCATATAATAACTCTTTCTTCTCACATGCATAATTTAACTTAATACTTTTGTGTATCTGATCAGCAAAGATAAGAAATTCACAATCTCCCTCAATGATCTGGGCATCAACAGGGTGTTCCGTAATGTTAGTTGAGAAGCACCAGGTGCATTTTCACATTTTAGAGCAAATGGAATCTGGATTGTGTGCTTTGGCAGAAACCCTGCAGGGCATCTTGTATAGTCCCTCAATGAAGGAAAAGTGTGGTTATCTAAAAACTGTACTTTGATAAAACTGGAGGTTTTAAAGGTCATGGTAATTAATTACCCTGTGATATTAATGGAACCTTGAGAAGAACATTAGGTATCAGATTACTGACTCAAGAAATCTGTTGTTAACTCATCAGTGTACAATCCCAACCCTTGAAGAGTTCAGAGATGAGCAGAGGTAAGGACTGCACAAAGAGCACTCACTGCTCAACAGAATAAAGACTATAAAACATAATCACCTGGGAATGAACCCAGAACTGAAAACATGTTCGAGATATTTTTCCATGCTTTAATGAATAAGTGAATGAATGAGGATATGAGTGAATGAATAAATGTGGCTCTGGAAATAACTTTTTGTTTTGTGCACCTGCATTTGATATATTCCATATCAACTATAGTTCTTAAAAATATTTCTAGGGGAAGCCGGGATGGCTCAGTGGGTTAAGTGCTCACTTTGCAGCCCCAGGGACCGAGGATCGAATCCCGGCCCCGGCCTGTGCGGACCCATATGCTGAACTGGGAGCTCCCCCAGTTCAGTTCTCACCGGGGTGAGACCCCGGCCCAGTTCCTGCCTTGTGCAGCCCCGCACCCACCTGTGGAATGAAACTGTGGAAAAAACAATGATGTACAACTATGGAGACTGTTCTGGGCCCTCCCCCTTCTCTCTGTCTCTGTATCTCTCTCTCTCTCTCTCTCTCTCTCTCTCTCTGTCAAAAACAATAAAAACAAATCTTTAAAAAAAAGAAATATTTCTAGACAAATGAAATGGATATATGAGAAGTGCTGATTCACTTCCGGGTATTTTGAGACATGTCACTTTAACATGATAGACTTGGGCAGCTTTCTTCTCCTGTCAAGGAATTGGGTAATAGGTAAGGCTGGCAAAGATTGAGTAAAGGAATAGGTGGGTCATTTCTTACACAAGATTATAGCACATAGAGCACACAAGTTTCACAACCATTGCGTGCACGCGCGCGCACGCACACACACAAAGGCCAAGTGATTCAAGCCCAAGGTTGCTAAGTAAAAAGCAGAGACAAAAGCTGAAGGCAGCACTAGAAGCCATTGCTGCCCTCAGTGAGGCATGGCAAAGCAGATAGAAAAAGAGCACAGTTGGAGGAATTCCCAAGATGCTGAGGGCACACCCATCAAAATTGCTAATGGGGTTCCACTTGGGTGATTCCAAGCAGTACATTCAAATGCACTAGAAGAGAACAGACAGAATTATCCTGGTACAGAGTAAACATTAGTAGAGGAAATTTCTTACAGGCAGAGGTATAGTCTCTGTCTTTGAAAAATACCACCTGCAACTTTATACAAATGTTTCTTTCTTTGTTTTCTTTCATATACACGTGGACTTTAAGACTTTTTTTTAACTTTTGAGAACATAATACATTCAAATGTGCTTTGATAATGATCTATTTCATTTGAGAAAGTTCCAGTAAGACAACTGAGCATGATCATTTCTAGTATGGTGAGAAAAAAAAGAAATTGGGGGGAGGGGAGGATGAGATGCATATAAATGTTGCTTTTGTAATTAAGGATTCCAAATAACAAAAAATGTTCAGTTGATTTCACATATTGTAGGTATTATTAGTATCTCAACTTAATTTTCCTTGAGTTTGATACCATTAGACATGGGCATTCTTGCCTGGTGAGTAATCTGACCTCAATTGAAAGGGTGCCTGTCCCACTAAGTAGCAGATACACAACCTCAGTAGAAACTATGAAGCAACAAAGCTAAGGAAGCTGTGTGCATTGCTCAATGTTAAAATGGCATTTTCACATTATAAGGAAAATATGGTATATTATTTGGCTTTATGAAAACAGATATTGCAAACGTATAGAGAGAAGGGGAGAAGAAACAGAAAAGATAAAATGCAAAAGAATATAAAGAAAATTGGAGTTGAGGATGACCATGGTACTTGACAATAGTCTGAAAAATCTCAGAATTGGTTACTTGGGGCCACTGTTGGGAAGTTTGGGCTTGAGCTGATCTAGGTCAAATGTTGAAATGTCCAACCTCATATCAGAAAAACTAGAAGCCAGTGGTTTCTAATCTGGAAACCAGGCAAGTCCTCAAACATCCCTGGGGCTTCTATTACACTTTTGTAACTGAAGAGGAGAAAGCCAGCTGATCTCTCGAATCCTTTCCGTGATTCTACAGTGCTCCCCCATATCTGTCATGGTGGAAAATGTCTGTCCTACTCCTAAACAGTCGTCTGATCTAAAGAAAGGACCTTTGTTCCATGAAAGAGGCTGCTCATCCTCACCACTTTATTTCTTAACACTTAGAACTTTCAAGAAAGATCTCATCAAGAAGACACCAGATGTCAGAGGATCCTAATTACTGCAGATAATCACCAAGAGCTTAAAGGCCTTGTACATTTATGCCAAACATTTGCTGGGGGCCAGGTTCCCAGGCAAGAACATGGAAACAGCTGTCTCACTGAGTTTAAGTTCTTATGATTAAGCGGATATGCAATTTCCAAATCAGATGAAATAGCTTTTAAAATAAAAAAGTGTCCTTCTGTAGTTACACAAAGCAAATGCTCAGTCTTAATCAAACCAAACACCGGGACAGAAAGACCTCACACAAATTAACTGAAGTGTGTATTGGGGGGTGGGGCAAAACAGAAAAGTCTCAAACTCAATTGTTACTCTTAATATTTTCCCTTTATAACTGGTTTTAAGCAAGATGATTGTGATGTTTTAAGGTCATTTTCTTCATGTTTCTTGTGTTTGGGATTTGTTAACCTTTTTATAAACCTGGGATTTTATACTTTTCATCAAATTTGGAAAGTCTCCAACCATCCAACTATATGCTGAGCCCTCTTTCATCTCACATCCTCTCTGATGAGCATTCCAATTAGATATATACTTGTTCATTTCAAATTTTCCTACAGTTCACTGACATTGTGTCCTTTCTTTTTTCAGTGTGTTTCTTTTTTTCTTCTGTGTATGGTTTTAAAAGCTTTCTATTGTTACGTCTTCAAATTCATTCATCTTTTCTTCTGCAATTTTCAGTCTGTGATTAATCCCATGCAGTACTGTTTTGTTTTGTTTATTTCAGACACTGAGGTTTTTACTTTAGAAGGTTGACTTGAGTCATTTGTACGGTGTGTCTTCCATGTCTCTACTTAACATGTTCAAGCTTTTTTTCTAGCTCCTTGAATATATGGAATATACTAATAATAACAATTTAATGTTCTTGTCTACTTATTCTGTCATCTATGTCACTTCTTGGTCAGTTTTGATTAATTTTCCTCCTTATTATTGTAATAGTAGTACTTGCCTGCCTCTTTGCATGCCTGGTAATTTTTTTGACTGGATGCTAGATATTTTGAACTTCACTTTGTTGGCAAATAGCTATTTTTGTATTCCTATAAATATTCATGAATTTTATTCTATGACATAGTTAAATAACTCAAAAATAGTTTGAGCCTTTCAAATCTTGCTTCATTAGACAAAATGAGAGTAGTGGTTACTCTTACTTTACTTTTTCTGATGCTGAAGAAAGATACCTCCTAGTACCTCTAACTGACACCTTTTGAATTATGGGATTTTTCCCAGCCATTGAGAACAAGCACTATTCCTGGCCCTGTGTGATTTTCAGGCACCGTCCTTTTTTTAAGGTTTATTTTATTGTTTGAGAGAAGATGAGAGACAGAGATAGAAAAATAGAGAGACAGAGAGAAGGGGGGAGGGCCCAGTGCAGTCTCCAAAGTTGCACATCATTAGTTGTGACACAGTTTCATTCTACACAAGTGGATGTGGGGCCACTCGGGATGGGAACCAAACTGAGAGCCTCCCGTATGGGAGGCAAGAACCTTCACCGCAGGGCTCGGTCGTTATCAGTTGTCACAGTTCAGCATATGGGTTTGCACAGGCTGGGTCAGGATTCGATACATAGACCACTCAGTTGTAAGGCAAGCACCCAACCTGTTGAGCTACCCCGGGACCCCTTCTCTGTCCTCTCAAGTGGCTCTTTCCCAGCCTTGAGAAGTTTCCTCATACACATGTGCTGATCAGGAGAGAGAAAATTTTCCTCGGATCCTTAGCATTCTTTCTCTGAACCACTCTTTCCTTTTTGGGCTCTGTTCTGCCCACTGCAGATGCCTTGTCCTCCCGTAGACTGTCATCTCAACTCAGAGAGACTGTGTGCATCTTCCTGTATTTCACTTCATGTATTAAAGTCTGGAAACTTTTAAATAAAATAAATTGGAACAATCCTAAGTGTCACCTCATTTATTTCCCACATGTTGAAGATCACGGACCTTGGTTATTCAATGTCCAATATCTTGGGTGCTGTCATTTTAGTGTCCAGTTTTTTAGTTGTTTCAGGTGGGAGGGTAAATACAATTCTTATTATTCCATATTGATTGGAAATGGAAGTCCTCAAGTCCAATCATAACTGAACTACTTAAATACTTTTAAAGCAGCAAACATCAAGGCATAATTCAGAATTTGGAGATGACACCCACAAGGAAAAAAGAAAGACAAATGAGTAAAGTGTACTGAAAAACAAATCTTGGGGAAGCTGGGATGGCTCAGTGGGTTAAGCGCTCACTTTGCAGCCCCGGAAACCAGGAATCGAATCCCAGCTCTGGCCCATGCAGACCCATATGCTGAGCTGGAGTGTGCCCCCAGTTCAGTTCTTGCCGGGGCCTATGTGGGAGCCCCCAGCCCAATTCCTGCCCTGGGCAGCCCTGTGCCCACCTGTGGAGTGAAACTATATGGAAAACTAATGCTGTCAACTATGGAGACTGCTCTGGGCCCTCCCCCTTCTCTCTGTCTCTCTCTATCTGTCTCTCTGTCTCTTGTCAAAAACCAATAAAAACAAATTTTGTAAAAAATCTCTTTGTCAACAATTGATATATCTTGTGGTTTAAAACACACACACACACACACACACAACCTTACTTAGTATTTCACTCTGAAAATTTTGTGAAGTATTTGCTTCAGTTTGCAATATTCTGAGCCTTAGAGGTTAGCAGAAGAAATCACATTAACAGAAATTTGATCTTCTCATCATGAGGAGAATGCTACACTTAGGCATACCTTGATAAAAAGCCAGAATCATGCTCAGCAGAGTACCCAACATACACACATAAATGCTTGTGCCATGATAATAATTACTGCAGAATAGAAATGAATGGTCAAAACAATAACTGAAAATAGTTTGATATAATTATGAGACTGTGGTAAAGTACTAGATACAAAAACAGAAAAGTACTGATTATGCAAAAAATATATATTTAATGATCCTATGAAGCCTTGGGACTTCTGGGGTATTTGTAATGTGATTTGCTGACCTGGATAAGGATTATACAGCATACTTTTTTACATCAATTTGTTGTTTCTTTATAGTTCATGCATTTTTCTGTATATTTATTATAGTACACAAATAAAAAATTTAAAAAAGATTATATGAGAAACCACAAAGAGCTAGGCTCAGATTTTGGATTTGAAACTGAAAATCTAAATGATTTTATTCTTTACAAAAAGTCATACTGTATTATCTACATATTTAAATAAATATGGAAGAGAACTCTTTTGATAAACGGCTTTCCCACGCATTATCTTTTTACGATCCTGAGGACTAGGCATAACTATTCCCACCACTTTACAAATGAAAAAAATGAGACTTTGAAGGCTAAATGACTTGTCCGACAACATCTGCAGTAGGGACTGATGGTTCCTGTCACAGGCACTGCACCACAATACTACATTTTTCTTGACTTTAGAATAATGTGGTCTGTGAAGGGTGATATGGCAGACACTGTTGGTTGTCTGCAGAAAACCATCCCTGCTTTCTCCTTATTAATAAAACCTGAATTTTGCTCAGTAATCAGGGAACAGTCTTCTAGAAGGAAGTGGGAATGATTCTACCCAGCCCCAGGAGGTAATACTCAACTAACTTAAGCCAAGCATAGTAAACCCATCTCCCTCTCCATTGACCGGTCTATGAAATGGGCATGTGATGCATGTTGATGAACAATTTACAAGAGGAGACCAGCTGTGGGCCTAATTATGTAAGCACATGATGTTTGATGCTGCTTGGACATCTTGACAAGCCTGAATATAAAAACAACCTGATGCTGGAAAGCCGGGATGGCTCAGCAGGTTAAGCGTTCACTTTGCAACCTCAAGGACTAAGGATCGAATCCTGGCCCCAGCCCTTGCAGACTTGTGTGCTGAACTGGGATGTGCTTCCCATGCAGGAGGTCTCCAGTTCAGTTCTCACCGCCCCCCCCTGTTTAGCCCCTGGCTTGAGGGGGTGTGCCTCCCATGCAGAAGGCCCCCTGCCCTGTGCGGTCCCCACCCATCCTTGTGGAATGAAACCATGTCAAAAACTGATGACGTACAACTATGGAAACTACTCTGGGCCCTCCCCCTTCTCTCTGTCTCTGTCAAAAACGATAAAATAATTATTTAAAATAGGATACCAGCTCTCAATAAAAACATCTTAAAACAAAAGCAACTTGATGAAGAAGGCATAATTATTCTCCTCTATTTTGCAGATGGAAAAACTGAGGCTTGAAAGGCTAAATTACTTGTCCAGCATCATATACAGTAAGGAATTGCTGGAGAAAGCAGAAAAAAAAACAAAACAACAACCTGGATCTTTGATGACATGGTTGAATCCTGTAAGTCAAACTCTAAAAATCCCCTACTTTTAAACTTCTTGTTGCATAACAAATTTCCCTACTGTTTGAGCATTTTGACTTGGCTCTTTCTGTTACCTGCAGGTGGAAGCATTCTTATTAATTAATATGCTAAATACTAAACTGATAATTCTCTTTCATTATCTTATTTCATTTTCACTAGAACATCAATGAAATAGACATTACTCTTGCCGTTTTGCAGAAGGGGTTTTAAAGCTTAAAAAGCATTTAGTAATTTACACCAGTTCAGGGAGTTATAAATAGGATTCAAATCTATTATGCCTGCCTCCAGACACATCACATGGTAATCTCTGTAATAGAACCTTTTTCAAAAAATGATGGCTCAGTCACATGGGATCATTAAACGTTGTTTTGTTACCATCGTTTTAGTTGTGGCTACAGTGAGAATCAATGTCTTTTTCTCTTTTCTCCAGTTCTCAGACACAGTCCCTCGGGGCAAAATTCTTGCCTCCTGGTACTCTGCAAATCATGAAGATTTCTTAAAAGTGAAAAGAAGACAAATATTCCTCCTTCTGAGGAAGTGCTTCCAAACAGTAAGCTGATTACCAAAAACATAAATTACTGTCTTAGGAAGTAGTCAGTTGCCTGTTGCAGGAGCTTGAAGTAGATGCTGGGTGGCCATTTAATGAAGGTGTGGCATTTACGTGACAGGTATCTGGGCAAAATAATCTATTCTTAACCTACAATGATAAGGTTTCATGAAACTCACAACTGTTCTGTAGAATGACTTATCCGTACTCATTGTAGTTGTCATCTTTCCCTTTTACTCCATTTCTCAAAAGAGTGAAATACTCAATGAGATCAATGTAAATAACTTTTAACTTCTCTAGGGAAAGATTTTTAAAAGGCGCACTGTGACTACTGGTGTTTTATAGCTTGTCATTTCTTTCAATCTGTAAGTACTGTTTCTACTTTGTGCATATCTCTTTGCTAGTCATTTTCTAAATACAAAAAATAATAATAATAAAATAAACAAATAAAAGTATGATAGACATTCCTCCCGTTGAAAAATCTGCAGTAATCATCTTGCTCAGATCTATGCACATAAAACATTAAACAAAAGTACAAATTAAGGGGTGCTATTTGACAGAATATAATCAAAGGCAAAATGGGATAAACTTTAGTGGGCCTGGGTCTTTAAAAGGAGAGATGTTCTTGCACTTTAAAAAAATAACCTCAAGCCAAACAAATAAACACACTATTTTTCAGTTGTTGGGGTTTTTGTTGTTGTTGTTGTTTTGTTTGTTTGCTTGCTTGCTTTTTACATCCTTGTAATAAAAAACACTACTCACTTACTAAGATGACCAAAATTGTAGGTAAAATCTTGACCGAAGTCAAGCCCATGGGTTAACCTATGTGTGACCACGGCCTTATGTGTTATGTCTAGAGTGGGGCGTCCTAACCTGGAGGCCACAGGTCCTGAAGGGATGTCTGACTAGATCTCAGGGATATCTGTGAAGTTGAATGAACAGAAATTATATCTTCAGATTCACTAACCTCTAACTAATATCCAGCATTTTCCTCAGCAAAACTACAGTACTAGTCGAAGTTTCTATGACAGGCACCAACAGAAATTACACGTAACTTTTCAGACATCTCAATACATCATTGATGTTCATGCCTACTTCAAAATAACAGTTGTTAAACCTCTTGATAGTCAATGCATTAATAAAGATGCAAACATGAGCAGGTCACAACTTTGGTGCATTTTAAATATACTGATTCATACTTTATTTCAATATAATTCGTTTTCTTTGTAAGCCTACGTATTTTGTTTCATGGCATTTAGAAACTATTCTGAGACAGGGTCCATTGACCTGTTTGCCAAAGGGGTCTATGGCACAGAAAAGATTAAGAACCCCTGAGGTATCTTTTCTCGCCTCCTGAATTTTAATGACTATTTTGCTTTGGGCTTAGCGGAAGTTCATCACCAAAGCATTGGTTTGTCTTACTTTTCAGTTTTGCATTTTCAATGTTTGAAAGGTTGGATTTACAAAAGATCATTTGCGTTAAGCAGACCAGAATATTCATTACTTTTTTAAATTTGCCTCTCATATATACTTTAGGCATTTCTATTCCTATTATTGAGTAAATGAAAGGAAATTGGTCCCAAGTTTCTGTCTATGACAGAAGTGGAATGTCCAGATAGGATGCATGAGATCATCAGATCCTGGATCTGGAACATATTTTATGGGTTGCAGGGGTTTCTACCCTGGAAATGAGCTTTTTCCTGCCATAAGAGGTATAATCTCCCTTTTTCTTTTTTACCTCAAACACTCTGAACACAATTTAACCTCAATGAACTCAGTTTTTAAAGATCAGATGCTTGCTCTTTGAAGAGTCTATATTTCTTCTATATACAAAGCAAGTTAATTCATATTACATAAACATGCCTTAAAATGTACCTGTTAAAACTTTTTTGTCACGGCATACAAATTTGCAACATTTCTTCAGACTATGTTTCCTCTGAAATTAAATGTGAGGTGCATTTATTTCAAAAAAATAAACACCAAAAAAATGAGGTATGAGTCACTTGACATTGCTCTACGCATGATGTTACCCATATTGTGGTAACAATCAATAAAAATTCAACATAAAATAGAATACTATATTAAGATGGCTATGATGCTTTAGTATATGGGAATTTGCATGGCAGGGGGAATTTTAAGATAACACACTCAGAACGAATTGTGGATGTGTGGGGTGTTTTAAATTTATGAATTTCTTAAAATTCTCCCATTACAAATAGCCTCTGGATATAAACACACATAGAAGAAAGAAAAACAAGAAACTGGCCTTGAAGAGCAGCCCCTTAGGAAGTCATGGTCCAATCATAATATTTTAGGCCAGAACCTTGGTCTACAGACTGCTAATTCCCATGGAATTCCAAATAAGATTTTAACTATTCTTTTGTATGTTGGTTTGCCCTTCTAGCCATCTGAAAACATGTTTTTTAAGGAATAGAGAAATGGGAGTTCCCCAACAAAACTCATCTCTATCCTTTTAGTTTTTCATGTGATAAGTCACATGAATCTTAACACAGGAAAACAGTGCTCTTTAAAATAAGAATGGTTTCAGCCTCGAGCAAATTTTAAAGACAAGTTCTTGAAACACTTGTCCCTAAGAAACTTATTTTTATCACTCAGACAATTTCATATCTATCCTTAGATACCATTTTTTCCCCCCAAAGAACCATATTTTTCCTTGACATAACATGTTTTTTTTTATTTCATATGTACCTTCACAAGAGAACCGATCTGAAAATTAGGGGCAAGCCAGATGACCCAAGATTTCAAGATACACTGATGATACAATTTTTGTGTCTCCTTCATATGTTATGTATACAATAAAAACTAGTTCATTTCCTTTTTTTTTTTTTTTTTAGCCCTAAGGAAACGACTGAAGAGATCATGAGGTTGTTTTTAAAGGCTTGGCATTGCATCTAAATACAGAAAAACAGGGTTTGAAATCAGCTAGGCCTGAGTGGAGGTGTGTCCCATGGGATTAAGGAAGATTGTGACATCTGATATGCTAATGATGCTCAGCAATAATAGAGGGTACAGAATGAATGGAGTATCAGGGTGGCGATAATTCAGGCACTTAATTTATCTGGAATGTGGCTGTGGTTATTACCAAGGAATGTACCAAGGGTGACTAATTTGCACAACGACATTCTTAAAGCTTATAGATGATTTCACATTTTCAGGGGGTGGGGAAATATAGAGAAGAGATGTAAGATTCTTTTTTTCAAAATATGAAGCTATTTATATTGAAGAAAAATGGGATGGATTTTTGTGAAAGGAAAAGACAAATTTTTTTCATGAGACTCCTGTAGCACTAAAAATGATCCCGTAAATAAAAACTCATACTCAGAAGCTGAAAAAATCTTTACACTCAGATTTGGAATATCCAGATAAATGTGTTTTGATATAGAGAACCCAGGTAAAATGTTACATAATGTCCTTCTGAAAACTATCACCCAGCTTTGTGATTGCTCCCTTCCAGATCTATAGAGTTACCATTTGATTCATATATTAAATTAAGTATGATTTTTAGTTTTCCCAAATGATGATGATACTAACTATATAACCAAGACTGATTTTGAAATGTTTCCTAAGAAAATGAAATGATTTGTTTTCACAGATATATAAAATTTCAAGTGATACTATCAGGCCAAATATCATCGAGGTAGCCTAGGTAAAGATGTGGCATATGCATTTTGGCCCAAATGCAGAGAACATCTTAAAGGACATTTCAGAACAAGGAATCCAAGAACACTTATGTTGCTAGAAAAACATGGATTTGGCAAGCAATAAAAAAATCTTACTATTTTATCCCACCTCTCCCACCACCTACAAACTTTTAATAATCTCTCACTGTAAATCAGGTGAAAACACTCTGAAATTATAAACTCTGTCTGGAAAGAGGTAGATTAGAATTAAAATCCCAGAACTGCAACTTCATCTCAGTGTGACTTTGAGCAAGTTACTTAACTTTTCAAAGCCTTATTTTTTCTGTAAAACAGAACTAGTCTTACCTACCTCTTGGGGTTGTGTGGAAATTAAATAAGTAAATGTCTATGAAGTATACTTAGCCAAATGCCTAGCACTCAAAAGCACATAGCACTCAGTAAAAGACAATTGTAATTATAGTAATATAAATCATCTTACTACTATTTGAGTCAAGGCAGCTTACAAATATACATGAAATACAAGATGAAAGAAATACACAAGCAAATCAGTACAAAGGGAAAACCTGAGGCCAGGAGGAGTTTCATACATGAAATGTACACTGCTTATTCTTCACTCATTCAATCAACAAATAAAAAATGTCTACTATGAGCTCACCTCTTTGTGCTGTGGAACAGGACAATGAATAAGGCACGTGCATTCATAGAACGTACTTGTGTCGTCTTGTATATTTGGAAAAGATGAGGGATATATAAACTACCATCAGTATTAAGGCTTTAACAGTCATCTCCACATTTTTAATGTTATCTTAAAATCACAGACATGTCTATATAAATTTGTAGGGTAAAATTTCATACTTGAATAATGTATAATAACCTGCAGCACTATAAGAAATTTAGAATGCAGTCCTTCCTCTATAGCAGACACATGCTCGTGCATGTGCACTCACACGCACAAACACACAGCTTATTGGAGTGAGTGTACAATGCTCCATTCTATATATCTCAGCATTTACACAGCCCCAGGGATAGAGCTAGAGCAAGTTTGTTCAACCTCCAGCCATAGGCTGGCTACAGGCGGCCCAGGACAGCTTTGAATGCAGCCCAACACAAATTTGTGAAGTTACTTAATACATTATGAGATTTTTTTTTTGCAATGTTTTTTTTAGTTCATCAGCTATCATTCGTGCTCGTATATTTAATGTGTGACTCAAGACAATTCTTTTTCCAGTGTGGCCCAGGGAAGCCATAAGTTTGAACACCCCTGGTCTAGGGGGTCAGGGTGAAATGTTCTGCACTCTTCTGACCTACCTGCATCCCTGAGCTTCTTCCCACTGATCCTTTCTGGCTGTCATCTCGAAGGAGTGTACTACACATTGCAGGAGATGCTCAAAGTGATTAGTGGGGTGGAGAAAGACAATTTCACACATTCTACTTATATTTCATAATAGCAAAGAACACAGATTGTGCCTCCTTCATATGTAATGCGTGGGTTGGTGCTAACGCCCTCCCTCAGCCCGTATGTCAGGTGTGCCCCGGTTCCTGGGGTAGCCTGAGGGAGGAACGGAAGCTTCGGAACACAGTGCGGCTTGGCAGGGGCAGGGACTCTCCTGCTTTCAGGTGCCGCCTACTGGAAAATTCTGCAGTTTACATGTATCAGACTAAACTGTTTAAGGAGTGGTGTCATCTGATTTTAACTGAACCAAGTAACAAAATGGACAAGTGAATTCGAGATGGGCAAAGAAACCATGCACTGAACATAATACAAATAATGAAATATAAAGAAAAAAATTTTTTAAAGGAAAAGCTGAGACTTTTCCAGGCCCCAATACAACTTCTTTGGGGTCACATTGGTAACGTACAGTGACAACCTAATCAAATCTGACAAAAAGTTGACCAGCAAAATTAGACATTATCAAAACCCTTTGAAGTATGAACTCTTTGAACTATACCAAACAATGACTTTGCCCTAAGTGTGTATGATGTGCCCAGAGATATTATTTAAAGATGGAAAATTTCAGTCATCATAATGGGAAAGGTATTTAAAATTTCAGTGTCAAGAACATGAAATTCAAACTGGTGTTTTTAGCAATTTTTAAAGACATGACAATTAGGAATACAGAAAATTTCTCTGAAACTAAAGGGGAAATGTTTGAACTCACTTTTGAGGCTTCTTGCATAATAATGAAAGACAAAAGATGTGTTCTGGCACAAACAAACAATTCTGGGCTAAGATCACAGAGATATTATCACACTTGAAACTCGTACCCTGCCCTGCTCTAAGCTATTGCAACAGGACATGAAAGCCAGAAGTGCAGAATCCCTTGGCTTGCTTACTTAACCCTCCCCCACAAAAAATAGCAAGTTCCTATAACAGAATGTTCATCTACTTTGTCATGAGATGAAATAATCATGAAAAGCTTTGGTACCATAGAAATTCCCTAGTTAGCCCTTAATAGAGTAATTTTGAAAGTTTCACAACTGAAAACAAAAAAAAAGTTACATGTTCTTTTACTATGAATACAACACAAGTATTCCAATTTTTCCATTATTTTCTGTGATGACTAATAGTTCTCAGTGTGGGGGGGAGGGGGGCACAGTTGTGGGGGGAGGTGGGAGTGGGCACTAGATATAAGGTGATGGAAAGGGAACTGATACTGAGTGATGGGCACATAATACGATGCATGAATGATGTGATGTGGACTTGTACATCTGTAAACTGTCTAATTGTTACCAACCAATGTAACCTCATCAAATTTAACAATAAATTAAAAAAAAAAAA
>PVKE010010852.1:7211-41671 GCA_004027555.1 Craseonycteris thonglongyai
AAAAAAAAAAAAAAAAAAAAAAAAAAAAAAAAAAAAAAAAAAAAAAAAGAATGGGCTCTATTACCTCCATCTGTCAAATATTTCTTTATTGGTATCAAAGAGAGACTCAAGAGAAATTTGGAACACTGTGTGAAGCTCACTGTTTTATTGTGTAATTATTTGGCATGAACTCTTCTACTCATAAACTTCCAATGGCTTCTAATAGCCTGCAACAGTGGTTTGCAAATATTTGGTCTTGCTGTAAAGAATGTAAGAATTTCATCTGTAGCAGTAACTCATAAAGCAGGGCCACTCACCTTAGTAATGGGGCATAGAGAGGGCAATGAAGTTTTCAGAAGCTCTCCTAGAAATTTTGTTATCCCCACCCACATTTGATCCAATATTAGTCATTGTGATAAATAATTCATTCAGCAACTAAATTCTAAAAACATTTATTTTGAGGATGTACTACATGAAATATACTAGAGAATAATAAGAGTTTCCACCGTGAAGGACACTGAAATTAGAAGTAAGCTTAAGTATCCTTGAATTACTTTTTCAGAGGGAACAAGGAGTCTAATAAGTTTTTTGAAGAAAAGACAAACTGCAAGCTGAATTTGAAGCTCTCATTTTTGTTTTATTGTTATTGGGTTGCCAGTACAATAAGTGAAAGAGTAGCTCTCGTATAATACAATGTCACAAATGCCTTCCAACATCAATTAATTTTTTAACTGAATTCACTTATGAGATTGGAACAAGAAGCTCAAATATTAATGCCAACAGATAAGGGAAGAAGGAGCCAAGAAAGTAGAAATAATAGAAGAGATATTAAAAATGTATCAAAATGCAAATACTGATTTCGCATTTTTGACTAAAAATCTAGGTCTGATTTAGAATAGCAACATAGGGGAAGCCCGGATGACTCAGTGGGTTAGGCACTCACTTTGCAGCGCCGGGGACCGGGGATCGAATCCTGGCCCCGGCCCGTGCGGAACCGTATGCTGAACCAGTTCAGTTCTCTCTCTGTCTCTGTCTCTGTATCTCTCTCTCTCTCTCTCTCTGTCAAAAATAAAAATAAATAAATAAAAATATATTAAAATGGCAACATAAATGGTAGACTGGAGCCTAAGAAATTAAAATCAGAAAGACCCAGTAATGAAGAAAGTGATGAATGGAGCATGAGCCAGGCCTTGCCAGTGTGGTGGAAAGAAGGTGTTGATACGAGAGAGGAACTCTGGAGCAAGACACACTTGGCAATTGCTTGAGCCATGAGGATTGAGAGAGAAAACGGAGCCTGGGTGTCTGGGAAGGCACGACTGTCATCACCAAAGACAGGAAAAGTAAATCGTATTTTTTACCTGCCTAGAGAGTAGACACATTGACACAAATTGGTTATTGGATTATATCAAACTATGACTTAAGAAATGATCTTAGGTCTGTTGAAATGTGTTTGGAATTATGATCATCTCATTCTAAGATTAATAACATTGGACTTGACTTGTTATTACTTAACTGATATTTGTGGACCTGGTTCATTCAGGCGGTCAAGAGGCAATGGTTGTCCTTTTTACATGCACAACTCACTGAGGCAGAACTCAGCTCTTTGATAGTCTATAATCAAAAAATAGGGGAAGCCGGGATGGCTCAGTGGGTTAGGCGCTCACTTTGCATCCCTGGGGACCGAGGATCGAATCCCAGCCCTGGCCCGTGCGGACCCATTTGCTGAACTGGGGAGCTCCCCCAGCTCAGTTCTCTCTCTGTCTGTCTCTGTCTCTCTCTCTCTCACTCTGTCAAAAATAAATAAATAAATAAATATTTTAAAAATAATAATAAAATAAAATAAACTCCAAAAAGGCCTTTGGGTCACCGTAATAGATGCTAGGCACAAAAAGCACTAGAAGTACAAAAGACCCAGAATAGCAAACACAATATTGTAGGAGAAAAACAAAGTCAGATGACTGATACTACTCAACTTCAAGATGTACTATTAATCTACAGTAATCAAGAAAGTGTATAAAAAGAACAAATAGATCAATGAAACAGAATAGAAAGCTCCAAAACAGACCACATTAGAATAGTCAACTGATCTTTGACAGAGGAGCAAAGGCAATAAAAGATAGTCTTTTAGCAAATGGTGCTGGAACAACTGGTCATGCACACACACACACACACACACACAGAGAGAATGTTCTAGACACAAATGTTACATTCTTCACTAAAATTAAACCAAAATGGATCACAGACCTAAATGTAAAAGACAAAACTATGAAACTCCTCAAAGATAACATAGAAGAAAAAAATAGGTGATCTTGGGTATGCCAATAACCTTTTAGGTATGATGCCAAAAACATAATCCATGAAAGAACGACTCATTTAGGTGGACTTCACTAAAACCTAAAATTTCTGCTTTGTGAAAGATAATGTCAAGATAAGAAAAATACAAGCCACCAACTGGGAGAAAATATTTACAAAAGACACATCTGATGAAGAATTGTTATCCAAAGTATCAAAGAACTCTTAAAAGTCACAAAGAACTCTTAAAAGCCAACCTGATTAAAAAATGGGCCAAAGACTTTATCAGACACCTCAGTAAAGAAGATATAAAGATGGCAAATAAGCATATGCAATGGTGTTCCACATTATGTCATCAGGAAAATGCAATTAATGTGAGATGGCACTACACACGTAGTAGAATGGCCAAAATCCAGAACACTGACAACATCAAATGCTGGAAACGACATGAAGAAACAGGAACTCTCCATCATTGCTGATGAATGTAAAATGAAACAGACACTTTGGAAGATAGTTTTGTGATTTCTTAAAACCTAAGCAGGTTCTTACCATATGATTCAGCAACAACGCTCCTTCATATTTATCCAAAGGAGTTGAAAGTATGTTTATTTCCACACACAAACCTGCACACAGATGTATACAACAGCTTTTTCATAATTTCAAAACTTGGAAGCAACCAAATTATCAGTCGGTAGGTGAATGGGTAAATAAACAGTAGTACATCCAGACAATGGAATAGTATTCCACTTATAGCAAAAAAGAAATAAGCTGTCAAGCTATGGAAAGAAATGGAAGAAACAAATGCATATTACTAAGTGAAGGAAACCAATTTGAAAAGGCTATATATTGCATGATTCCAACTACATGACATTATGTAAAAAGCAAAACTATGGAGACAGTAAAAGGATCAGCGATTGTCAGGAGTAGCGGGGAGAGAGGGATGAATAGGCAGAGCACAGAGGATTTTTAGGACAGACATACGTGTCATTATACATTCGCCCAAACCCAATGAACGCATATCAAGGTAAACTATGTACTTTATGTGACTACGAAGTGTCACTGTAGGTTCACCAGTTGTAACAAATGTACCACTCTAATGAGGTTAAGTTAACAATGGGGGAAGGCTATGCATGTGTGAGTACAGGAGGTATATGGGAAATCTCTGTACCTTGAACTCAATTTTGCTGTGAGGATAAAACTGTTCTAAGAAACATAAAGATTCTGTTTTTGTTTTTGTTATTTTAATGTACTAGAAGCTTCTGCACTTTAGTCAGAATTAATTTCCTTTATCAGGTACCATGAGAGTTCATAGGAGAAATTATGAATGGACATTTATACCAGGCAGTGAAGATAAGGTTATACTGCTAAAATTCTCAATTGCTTAAGACAACAAAAATGTATTTCTCTCTCACAACACATGTGCATTATGGACTTGACAGTGCTAGAAAAGATACATCAAAGTCCCAGAGGACAGCAGAAAATTTTTCAAAGCCTTTCTAATTTCAGTGGGAATTAAATTATTCATATCTTCTTCTTAGGGTTTTTCTGTCTTTGGACTGCAAAGCCCTACTTAATTCTCGGAGTATCTCCTGGTTCATTGGTTAACTAACTAACTATAGCCCACAGGTAAAGTTTCTCTTAACAAGCATTAGAGAAAAAAAAAGAACAAGTTGTATAGCAGAGAGAAGCGTAGTGGTTTGTTAATATTTCACCTGAAATAATATTCTTTAATATGTACTTTTTCTGACCTTTCAAGTTTAAAGGTCACTATGAAATAGCTGATTGTGTTCCTTTGTACTTTCTGAGAGGAAGGTGAGAAGTGATCAGGAACTATTAACTTAATTCGGCATCAAGAGAATAGCCATGAAATAGTCTGACCCTTCCTTACCCTTTCCTCCAGTTCTTTTTATTTTTTTAATATATTTTTATTTATTTATTTTTATTTTTGACAGAGAGAGAGATACAGAGACAGAGACAGAGAGAGAACTGAACTGAGGGAGCTCCCAGTTCAGCATATGGTTCCGCACGGGCCGGGGCCGGGATTCGATCCCTGGTCCCCGGCGCTGCAAAGTGAGCGCTTAACCCACTGAGCCATCCCGGCTTCCCCTCCTCCAGTTCTTTACAACCCTTCTACCTTGGCTCAAGTCAGCTAGCTCTCCCAAAAGTATAAAAAGACTTGTTTATTTATTTAGAAAATTGGCTCCTCTTCCTTTCCTTTCCAGGGCTTGGAAAACATCCTCAACTTTTCAGTAAAAGCTTGATATTTAGGTTTCTAGCCATTGTCCACTAAATGGAAGTCTTAGACCCTTTCAGTCCCCACGAATACTGTTTGTAAAAGGCTTTTCATCAGCACAACCACAACTGCACAGGAAAATGCTGGTCTTGATTATCCTGCATAAGTTTGTCATCACGTCCATCAGAGGAATAGCCTTCAGATTTCTTGTAGACTTCACCCCCATGTGAATCCAGTTTCATAAATAATTGCTTCCTCGCAGACAATACTCTTGTACTTAAACTTTGCTAAACTGGGGGGAAGCTCTACCCATATAAAAAGCCACAAAGAGGCTCTGACTGTAGACAGAGCATGTCTGCCTCTGAGCGAGCAGCCATCCAGCTGAGAGCTGTAACCACTTGACTCAAAGCAACATGAGCTTTTTTGCTTCCTGGTGCTACCGACTATGGGATGAGACCAGACTTCATTTTGCTGACCATCCCTCCTAGAATGCACTTCTCCGCTGTGCTACCGAGTCAGTGTAAAAATTCAACCTGAAGTCGTTTCTGATAGGGCACTCAAGAGCAGAGATCTTGCCTTTTATTTCTTCTTATCCCTCAGAGGCCCCTAACATATGACTACGCACACAGGAGGAGATTTAGAATTGTTTTTAAAATATGCAAAAGGACAGAGAGAGGTGGAGGGGAAGATATTAAAATATTTCTATTATAGAGTTTATAAATTTAAAATTAAAAAAACATTTTAATATAAATTTTGAACAATTGCCCCCTAAAATTGAACTCCCACCAGTATTTAACCCAGCCCGTACTTTCCAGCAATGTTGTGCATGTACAATAGTTTCTGTGAACACTCGCTTATATCTCAAAAACAAATTGTGATAACTTTACAAGAAAGTAGAATGACAACTCTTCCAGAAAAGCCTAACCCAGATTTGAGACCAGATGACCTATTTCTTTTACTCGTTGCTACATCCTCCTTATATCCCAGGCCTTCACACATATTCTAAGATTTTAGAATACTTTTGGCAACATCAGTGCATATACTTCTTACCAACCACAATTTGTACTTCAAGAGCTAATTCTGGAAACCTCCCTTGCAAAGTTTCTTAAGCAAAAAAATAAAATAAATAAAATACCATTCCTTCTCTGGAATCACAGAATGTTAATAAATGTATATAAAAGTCCACCATGATCCTATATGCTTGGGAAAGTTGGGTTAAATAAAGTTAAGCAAATTACTTTGTTGAAGAACATCTTTGAACTTTTAGGATGTTAACATGCAGTGTGAATCACCAAGAGGAGGATGTAAAGTACAGCATTCCCCAACATCTCACGGCACTATTCAAGGAACACCTTCGCAAGCCAGGAAAATGTTCATGCAAGGACTAGAAAGCCTCTCCATTTTAGAAGAGCCAAAGTGGCCATGGGCCAAATTTGTTGCACACCAAAATAGTTACTGCAAAAATTGTAATCACCTGGAGGAATTTTCCATTCTCTCTGAGTAACATGATTGCTTTAACCTTATAAAGCTTGTTGAGAATTAATGATCAACTCTAATTACTTGAATAACATAAAGGTTCAGACACTGAAAAATAATTTCTGGTGAACCAAGCATTTAATTCTATTTTCCTCACTATCTTCCTCATCCACCTATTCTTTAATTCCCTTCAAATTAAATGTGAAGGAAAGAATAAGCCATAAAAATGTGCCTTGTGTAGTCCTGACAAAGATAAATACGGACAAAGAGCTTAGAGGCTGGTTTATTTGAAATTCATGTTAGAGGTTCGAGGACCTAAATGTTTCAAATTTTGTTTGGGAATTGAAATTTTTGCAACTTTAAAAGTTCTACTTCCTTCAGATTTTTACTCTTATTTTTCCAAAGCAAATTAGACTTTTAAAATATTATACACAACAAGTTATAAGATCAACCTTTCATTTTCCTCCCAACAAGACAGCATTAGCTAATGTGTTTCGGTATTTTTAAGAATTAAAAAAATAAAGAATGAAAGAAAGAATGAAGAAAGAAAGAAAGAAAACTAGAAGAAAAAAAACTCCCTCCCTTTTCATGTAATCTAAGAGGGTTGTGAAATATACTTATTGTGAATATTGGTGAGGATTTTTCATCAAATCAGTAAAAATATTTATGACAATAACTTTAGAGGAATATTCTTTAAACTTTCAAGACACAATATCTTGGGTTGATACATCAAAAGCCTGTTGGAAACAAAAGTTTAGATTCAGAGTGGCATGTGGATACCTGTTTTTCTCAGCAAAATAATTCAGCCATTGTAATTATTTTTAACAGAATTGGGCTTCACACTGTGGGATAATGAGCTGGAAAATGTATTTGTCTTAAACAAAGGCATTTTCACACTACAAGAACACACAAACATCTACGAAACCCAAATGCGCCCATCCAGCATGCCTGGTAAAAGAGCCAATTTGATGTTATTTCCAACTGTGTAGAAATAATTTGCTACAAATTCAGGCTACAATGCAAACAGGTGCTTCTTGAAAGAAACCCCATGAGTCTGGAATTGCCAAAGACTAAGACAGCTGGGAAACATGAAGATGTTCTCTTTTAAATGGAACCCAAGCCCCTGAGGCCAATTTGGGTCCTGACCCCAAGCATTTACTTTAGGGTGATCATGTGTGATCACAGGACCAGCTGGACCCTCACATTACCCTTTAGACATCACCAAAGATGTAGATTTCTACTAGCAACCCTAAGGAATCTCATGCTACACTAAGGTGATTCTCAAACAAGACCCAGGAGGGCACATACAGGATATGACATGCCAACAACCTTTACCCTAAACTGCAACAACTTTACCCTTTAAATCAAATAAAGAGACAAAGACAAAACCAAGGGAGACAAGGATGGAATGGACAGCTAGAAAAATACAGATGGAACTGTTGTAAAGAGAGTGGAAAGGGGGCAAGGGGGAATCAACATACTGGATCAGGGAGTTCAATTATGCAGCAGGAACAAATGATAAAAAAGAATGCAATTTGGGGAAGCCAGGATGGCTTAGTGGGTTAAGCGCTCACTTTGCAGCACCAGGGACCCGGGATCGAGTCCCGGCCCCTGCCTGTGCGGACCCATGTGCTGAACTGGGGAGTGCCCCCAGTTCAGTTCTCTCTCTGTCTCTGTATCTCTCTCTCTCTGTCAAAAACAATAAATAAATAAATAAATAAAACTCACTTATCATTCAAATTTAAAAAAAAAAAAGAATGCAATTCAAAGAAAGGAATTAGAAATTACCTTAGAATCTGAAGGGAAATTTCCAGAAGTGCAAAAGTAATATAAGCACACTATGTTTAGACAGGTATTATGTACAAGTGAGTAATTAATAAATCCCCCCTCAGTGTTAATGATTCTTGCTTGGATCTTAATGGACTTCCAATACTCATTCATAGATCTACCTAGAGTTTATTGCTAGATCTTATTGGGTTGTCATTGAGTTTGATGACTTCAAGCCTTCTTTCTTGCAGTTTTGGTTTTAAGATTTTGCTCTAACGACTCCAACATATGGGGGAATTTTTACCCATACCACCAAGCAATTTTCAGATACCAGATGGGTGTCCTACAATTCAACTCAATTTTAACACTGTCTACCTGGAGATAGCATCAGATCCCACAGGATAAGGACTCAGTCCCTCCAACACACACACACTTCAAATGCCAATCCCAAATCCAGGTTGTCACCAGTGTTTCTGACTGACAGGCCATAGATCATAGGGGTTCCAATGACCCCTTCGTTGTGTTTGATTAATTTTCTAGTGGCTCACAGAACTCACAAAAATAGTTTACTTACTATATTAATGGTTTTTCATGAAGTGATATAACTCAAAAATAGCCAGACTAAAGAGACACAGGGTACAAGGAATGTGGGAAGGGTCCTTGAGCTTCCATGGCCTCTCCAGGGCATCACTCTCTCCACATGTTCACCCACAAGGAAGCTCTCAGAAACTCACTCTTTGGCTTTTTTATAGAGGTTCCATTACATAGCCACAATTGATTAAATCATTGGCCTTTGGTAAATGAGATCAAGCTCCCATCCCTTTCTTCCCTGCTGAAAGTTCTGACCTTCTAGTCACAGGGTTAGTTCCCTTGGCAAGGGTCCCAAATTTTAAGTGACCTAGGGGCATTTCAAAAGTTACCTTCACTAACATAACAAAAGACACCTTTACCACTCCCACTGCTTAACAAATTCCAAGGAACTCTAAACCAGGAATGATGAAAAACAAAATATATCTTATTATAAAATCGAAGTATCACAGATTTCCTTTTCCTAATCTTATAAAGCACCCCTTTGTTGCCAAAATGGGTTCTTCAACAGAAGGATCTACTCTGAAGTTTAAAAGAAATTCACCAGTACAAATAAAACCTAGAATGTATTCACATGCCCTGATCTGATTCTCAGGGAGGAGTTTCCAGGTAATAAATAAAGAAACCCAAGAATTCACTTGAAAATATCCCAGACTTCCAAAATCTACTTACCACTGAAAAGACAAAAATGTTTAAGGCAGCTGTTAGCATATACTGAGAGTCATATTTTCAGCTTTTCATTCAAATGACTCATTTATATACTGATCAAGTGTTGAAGCAAATAATTAAGTCAACTTTAAGTGCCACACACAATGAGAATTTTCCCTTATCTTGTATTGTGCCAAACATATAAAAATGACTTCTCTGTACAAAAATGACTTGCACTAAATTTGTTTAATTTAAAATTCTGATAGCTGAACTCACACATATGAAGCAAATATTTTCCTTCTGGAATTGATATTGCCACTCTCTCAGATTTCTTGGTTGCCTTGGGGAAAGAAGTTATGTTTCTATGATGCAGCACAGAGGTATTTGGAAATGTAAAATATAGTATTTGAATTTTATCACCACTCAAATAAAAAGAGTTCCAAGGATAAGAGCATCCTCATACTAACTTGTTCCTGAGAGATATGCATTACCTTTTGTGGGCCACAAAAAACAAGCAGTTGACTGAGACCTACTGTATTTTTCCATGTATAAAGTGACACTTCTGTCTAAATTGTTAAACCAAAAATGAGGGGAGGGGGGGGTCTTACACATGGAAGTAACCCGTGTATTGACTTCTTAATGTTGGGTTAGAAAAGAAGGGATAGTCTTATACACGGGGGCGTATTATACAAAGAAAAATACGGTAGTTATTTATAATTTCAACTCCCTCCAAGAAGAGTGGGTCTCATTACATGCAGGACCTATCATCTTACTGAGCCCTATGCTCAATGTGCATGTGAAATTGGGGGGGTGGGGGGTGGATTGATTTGAGATAAAATGTTCTATACTGTGAAATGGAAAGGAACTTAAGATTCCTGATGGAAAATCAAGGAAGAAGAGAGGAATCAGCATTCTGAATACTGCAAGAAGTCTCACTGCCACTAAAGAGAGACACTAGAGAAAAACACTGAAAAGTAACTTGGTTTTTCGATGGGGTGGGAAATTTGAACTCAACTCTTCTCCTAATGAGTCTCATAACTGTTAGGTAGAAAGTTAGTCATGAGGGACAAGAGTGGCAGAAGGTCACTGCCCATATCAACTCCCCAGCCTGGGCCCAGCCTTCAGAGATGAATTATGTTAAAACCTTCCAGGAGAAAAGGAAATAAGACCTCAACCAGAATTACCTGGTTTTTGATGCCTATGCAGAATGTTAAACCTTGCCCTTGACTTAATCTTATACTCATTATAATGTAATTGTAATAAATTAGCATTGCAGTCTTGTCTCCCCACCTCCACCCCAGGGTTTTTCTGTATGCATTCTGGGAAAGGGCATGTGCAGAAAGGAAACAGTCATATGACCTACCCATGTCAATCAAATGACCTAAGTCTGTAGGTCACACTCCCAGGGCTGGCTCTGGGCCAGAAATAAAGCCCAAACACCAAACCCATTGGGGCTTTTGCCTCTCTTGGCTTAGCCTGTTTCTTTCTTGAAAGGTATTTCAATTAAACTTTGCTCTGCTTCCCTGTTTCTGTGATCTGTAATTCTTTTCTATGTCAGCGGAAAGAACCAAGCTTCATTGCCCACCACCCTACCGTAACAAGTTCATTTTGAATAAAAAAAAATGGATTTCATTATTCTGTGTGTTCTGTTATTTAAAGAAAACAATGTATGTGTTCAATAAAAGATTGTTTTTGTCAAAACAAGAGATCATAAACTTTCCCAAACACAGAAATGTCCTGTGCCTTCCAAGAAATGAAAGACCTTGTGCCTTACAATAGAAATCATCATTTCCTTGTATTTACAGCTCAGAGAATGAGGCACATAATGAATCCTACAGTCTCCATCAGCAGCTAGAATTTGTCCTTGGCAAATAAAAACTCTGAAAAAAAAAAGATTTCTGCTCACAATAATGAAGTTAATTGAATTTTAAGTAAGAAAACTCTCAGATATATTATTCTGTCTTTATAACATGATTCTGACTTGTTTGCATGAATAAATACATAATCTTGTTTATGTATTTCTATAAAGCAGGTGTCTAGAGGGAAGGTAGATTCACCCAATATACCCTCCCAAAAGGAAAAGATGATAAAGCATCTTAGTCTTTTAACCTGCTTGGTAGCTGTACCTCAGTTTTTCATGGCATCAATTGGAATAATGCCTACCTCTATGATATTCACAGGGATATTACGAGGACAGAAGACGAAGAGAACAGTTGAAGTTCTATTCATTCACTGAAGAATTAACTTGCTAACTGCTTTTTGTTTTGTAGATTTTTATTTTTCAATTACGGTACAGAGGTAATATCACAAAAATTTCAATAAAGAGGTATAAATTTTTGTTTAATATGAAAATTCCATTTTACCTCCTCTTTACCCATCAAATTCTGCTCCCTTCTTCGAAAGTAATGATTTTCAATTATTTTTTCTCTACCTTTTCATTGTTAATCTCTAATTTTATTGCATTGTAATCAAAGAATGTGGTCTGACCTACTTCTGGTTTTTGCAATATACTGAAGTTGGGGTTTGGGGAGTGGAAAGAAGCTCTGTTAATGGTTGATTTTTTTGCATATTTTTTATTAAGGTTTTAAAAGGATGTGTATTTTCTACATGTTGGTTACAAAGATAGAGGCAGAGATAGAGACATAAGCATAGAAAAAACTTTGCAATCGTTATTAAAATCTTATTTTTAATCCATCTTTTCTCTGGTTATCTTTCAAGTTCTGAGAGAAGGGTATTAAGTTTCCAACTTTATTCAGACAAGTTATTTTTACTTTTAAAGAAATAAGTCGTGAATGCTGGGATGGCTCAGTGGGTTGAGCACTCGCTTTGCAGCCCTGAGGTCCAAGGGTTGAGTCCCGGTCTCGGGCCCCAGACTGTGCAGACCCATATGCTAAATTGTGGTGTGCTTCCCATGGGGGGCGGTGGGGTCAGTTCATTCCTGCCAGGGTAAGCTTCCATGTAGGAGGTCCCCAGTTCAGGCCCCCGGCTCACAGGGCCGGGCCTCCCACGTGGGAGGCCTCCCAGCCTGGTTCCTGCCCCACACAACTCTATGCCCGCCTGTTTGGAATGAAACTAAGTCAGAAAACTAATGACATACAACTATGGAGACTGATCTGGGCCCTCCCCCTTCTCTCTGTCTCTCTCTCTCGGTCAAAACCAATAATATAAATCTTAAAAAAAAGAAAATGTCTTTTTGTATTTTTACAATCTTTTCTTCATTGTTATTGTATCTTCTCAGTAAGCTGTTCATATTTTAACATAAAAAAACATTTTGTTTATCAAATGTTTTTGGATTTATACTTTTTGATGACTTGCCACACATGCTTTACTTTCATTAGTTTTGCATGTCTTTTTAAAAATATTCAACCTTTCTATGCCATTTTGTTTTAGTGTTGTCTCTAAACTGTACCTAAATATTGTTTTTTACCCAATCTGAACCCCATGCTTTAATAGAGAAATTATACCAATTAATAAATATCTTATTAATAAATATAAATAAATCATATTAAAATTATTACTCATGATAAATATAACAAATATTACAACTAATGACATATTTGTCCTTGTTTCTACTGCCTAGTTTATGTTTTCTATTGACTATGCTTTCTTGTTGGAAGTTACAGAGTCTATTTACACTATTTGGTGATTACTCTTACATTATTGTCACACATATTTATACTTATATTTTTCAAACACATCTAAAATTAATTAGTATCTATATTCTCTAGCTGTACAAGAAAAAATCCTTCACATTCTCTAAATTTTCATCTGTAACATGATATAATTATGTAATAATTTAGTTGCAAATTAATTTATTTATATTGTGCATTGGCAATTATTTAACAGCTAAAACTTTTCTTTCCCTAGATTTTGTTTACCAGAATTTCTTGTATCTCATATCTTCCTCTTTCTGCCATATTTCTTTAAGTTTCTGTGGATTTTGCCCTCACGTTTGAATTATAGTTAGGCTGTGCATAGATTTCTAAGTTAAAAGTTTTTCATTCAGGGATATTATGAAGTGTTAAAAAGGTAAAGAAATTCTATCACATGCTATAACTTAGGTGAACCTCGAAGACATGCTAAGTGAAATAAGCCTGTCACAAAAAGACAAATACTGTATGATACGTCTTATATAAAATATCTAACGTAGCCAAGGTGGCTGCTGAAGGCTAGAAGCAGAGGGAAGGAGGAACTTGTGCTTAATGGGTATAGAGTTTCAGTTTTGAAAGATGAAAAAGTTATAGAGAGCTGTTGCATAGCAATGTGAATATACTTTACACATAAACTGGGTAAGATGGTAAATGTAACGTTATGCATTGTTACCAAAACAATAAAAATAATTTTTTTCACTCACTAGCTTAAAGGTATTGCTCAATTTTCTTTTATTCAGGGTGGCTGATTAGAATAAATGTCTGATGCTAATGTTTCTCATTCCTTAGTAATTAATAGTATAGTCCTTTCTGGAGGTATTAGATTTTTGCTGTATCGGTATTTTAACCTCACCATGGTTTTTGTCTAGGTAAGTATCTTTTTTCATTCATCGTGGTCAGCACTTACTGGCTCTTTCCATTGGAGAAATAAGATCTTTAGTTCTGGGAGATCCTCTTTTATTACTGACTTGAGTAGTCCCTTCCTTTCTTCTGGAACTTCTTTGGACCCTCAATTTATCCCTTCATGTCTCTCAACTCTTCTCTTTTAAGATACCATGTCTTTGTAATTTTGGTCTCTATCATGGGCAATGTCCTTGTCTTTATTTTCCAGAACATTACTTGAAAAAATTATAGAGAAGCTGGGATGGCTCAGCAGGTTGAGTGCTCATTTTGCAGGCCCGGAGCCCGAGGATCAAATCCCGGGCCCGGCCTATGTGGACCCATATGCTGAACTGGGGTGTGCCCCAGTTCAGTTCTTTGCGGGGCCTAAGCGGGAGGCTCTCAGCCCAGTTCCTGCCCTGTGCAGCCCCGCATCCACCTGTGGAGTGAAACTATGTGGAAAACTAATGCTGTCGACTGTGGAGACTGCTCTGGGCCCTCCCCCTTCTGTCTGTCTCTCACTCTCTCTCTGTCAAAAAACAATAAAAATAAATCTTTGAAAAGAAAATATATTATATATAAAATTATATATGTAATATATATATAATATATATAATATATATAAAAATAATATAATATATAATACATATTATATATATAAATTTATATAATATGTATTATATATTATATCATATATATGCTCATTTTGTAGTTCAACCCATTTATTGGATTTTATTCTGTGATGATACTTTTAATATCCATACATTTTTTTATTCTTAACTTGTTCTCTTTTTATAGCAGCCTATTCTTGATTTATGAATGCCTCTTGAATATTTCTAAGATATTAAAAATAATTTTTTAATTCTTTTTGATGTTCTCCAATTTTTTTCTTTGTCTTGTAAATCTCATGTCATTGGATTTTACCACTCACTATTTCTTTATTATTGTGTAATTATTGTCCTCTGGACGTTCACTCTCATTTCTTGGAGACTTTAAACATTTCAGTTCATTATCACTCTATTCAACAGCCTTGTTGCCTTAACTCTTCACAATTTCCATATTTACATGCTAAACTCTCTCTTCCAATGACCTTATATTCCACCTTACCTCAGTCATTGACACTAAAGGTCATGCCTTAGACCTTGCTAAGAAATTCAATACTTTCATGATCTTCATTTCATATATCTCATTCTCAAACTATCATGTTGGAGTACTCTGAACTATCCCAACTCAAACAATACCTTCATCCAACCTGAATCTTCAATCTATCAAGCCTACCATACTTATTCTTTCCCTCAGTTCTTTGGAAGCTTATCTTCCCTCTTAAATCACCTTAAATTTTATGATCAATTATTACATTTATTCTCTTTTATCTGCTTTCAATGTCTTTGCCTCACTGTCACTTTATTATAGTTACTTGACCAAATCACAGCCTGTATAAATACAATTTTCTTCCTACTTCAAACCTATACCTAGGCAACTGAATATGGCTGAATGATCTCACTGTAAATTTAAATAGGTCTTTAATGGTGCCCAGTAATCATACTACAGTTCCCTAGTCCATTTGTTCTCCTGCTCATAGTTAACTTTCTCATTCCTTTCAAATATTTCAACACATCCACCCACAATCTCACTCTCAGTTGATGACGTTGTTTCTTACCTTACTGAGAAAATTGAAGGAACCGTAAGGAAACTTTCACGTATTCTCTTCCCACCTACTAGCAAATTTTCACAAGAACTCTCCAATTACCAAAACTCTGCAATTTACCTTTTACTGTAAATAAACTGTCCATACCCCTATTTAAAGACACACCTCATCTTGGACAGCAAATCCAATATTTCAAGGATATAATTCAGAACTCTCCCCTTCCTTTTATATCATCAAATTTTTATTCTTTAATGTACCTCTCATATTTTTAAATAAACAATCTTTTCTTCATAAAATGTTTATGTAGCAATAGATAAGTAATACAGTGACAATAGGTTCTACATAAATTAGTCCTCCAATCATATTGCACTAAATAGTAACTTTTATTATGTCAACAATTTTAATAGATTGCTTGGAAATTGGGACAAAATGAAAGAAAATTTCAAATAGAAAGTGATAATGTGAATAGCAAAACAGGGCTTTGAATTTACTATTCTTGGAATGGTCAGAGCAGCCAGCCTGGTAGGTAAAAATCAAGACAGTAAACTGGTTCAGGGCATCTTATGAAGAACATAAAAACCTGAGGTTAAAATCCCAGACTTCATCCGTGATGAGACAGAAGCCAACCTGAATTTTTGTAAATGGACACTGGCATCATCAAAATGCCTGACAGAGAAGGTAACCTCAAATTCAAGTGGGGATAGACTGCTGTTTCATACCTAAGAAGGTATTTTTGAAGCAAAGGAATAAATAAGGATACCATTTCTGAACAAGAGAAAAAGCCTTAACCTATGACGGAAAAGATTAGAAAAGACAACGAATAAATTAATTATAAGCTCTGAGACACATTTAATACAATTTCTTTGTATTGATTATGTTACCTTGTGGCTTAAGATCTGGATATGATTAACTCAATTTGTCTTTTCATTTCCTGAGGAATTTCTAAACTATTCTTCCAGAAATTGTGGATTTTGAGAAGGCTACAGAGCCACTTATGATTCTCAACTCCCTTCTTTGCTTGGTTGATTCAGTTTATCATAATCTCAATTTTCCGTTTGTTTGGTCTCTGTTTATACCATATTGATGCAGATATGGAACTTAACCTTTCCTTAGTTTCTGCTCATCCTAAAATACATTATACATTTTATTCCCTTATATCAGGTTTTGGGCGTTATATAAAAGGCTTTACTCAACTTTTGGGAGTGGAGGCAATAGTTTATAGTGCAAACTATGTATCATTAATCATTAGATATCCCTGTTCTCTAAAAAGTCACTAAGCTAATTGTATCCACTTGTGGTCCCAGTTCTTGCCATATTACCTTGCTTCTTTTCCTCTCCTTTATTTCATCTCCTCTCTCTCTTGTTCTGTCCCAAGCAATTTATCAAGGTATTTTCCTAAGCAAAAATTGATTTCTCCTTCAGAGGAATTTTGGTGTCAGCTGGTAAGATAATTGGTCTTTACTTTGCTGCATTTGATTGGCTGATTGGTATAATAAATTAATTATAGACGTGTGTTGAAGATCTATTACACTAGTTCTTGATAGTAAAGAAGTAACATAAATCAAAAGCTGAGAATTTTAATGGCCAAAATAGAAAATGAGACATTATATTATGTACTAGAAATAGTGTATAATGCTAAATAACAGTAATAAATTCAAAAGCAAATACATACTTCTGACACCATTGAAAGCAACAAGGACATTCTTTGCTTTAAATTTTGCAAAATAATATTAAGTATTGTATTGCCTTTCTTGTATGAACTGTATATCAAAATAACCAAATAGCCATATTTGAAAAGTAAAGGGTTTTTGTTTGTTTTTTCATTTGTTTTTAACATAGTTTCATCTCATAAATGTCAAATGAGTGATAGAATATTTTTTTTAATCACCATTCTGTAATTATATTGAAATAACTAAATCAGGTAACAATCACCAGTGCATGATACCATCCAAAGAAAGGTTGAAGGAGAACTTAAAATGAAAGGTTCAGGTTATAGCTATTTGACTCCTTTGATCAATTTTATTTATTTATTTTTTAATATATTTTATTTATTTATTTATTTTTGACAGAGAGAGAGAGAGAGAGAGAGAGAGGGAATGAGAGAGAGAGAGAGAAAGAGAGAGAGGCACAGAGAGAACTGAACTGGGGGAGCTCCCAGCCCAGCACATGGTTCCGCACGGGCCGGGGCCGGGATTCGATCTTCTGTCCCCGGTGATGCAAAGTGAGCATTTAACCCACTGAGCCATCCCAGCTTCCCCTGATCAATTTTAGTATCACTCAAAGTGGAACAGTCATTAACAAGTATATAAGCCAGCATATACATGACAGGTATTTTCATGATTGTATTTGAGGAAGCATGAAGTATTTCAAACTTTTATTCAAAATTATAAAATCATAAATATGCCGATTTATGTTTATCTTACCTTGTAGGTGAGTTCAAAATGATTATTTTTATTCAAAGTTACTTACTGAGTACCTTTTATGTTATAGGCACTGCGCTAGGTTTTGTGGATTCAAAGGTGAAAGGATCCAAATCCCATCTTCAATTTTACAGTCACATGAATGAACAAATGCTCCCAATCGACATCAGAAGAGGCAAATGCAACAGCGGAGGCTATAAAAGTTGCCACCTGTTCCCCTCGGGCTCACAGGGCAGGCCTAAAAGAGAAATGGACACTAGACAACAGATATAAATAAGACATTGCACCAAGCTGACAATGGAGAAAATGACATTATATAAGAATAACAAGTACCAAGCACAAGAAGAGTGAGAAAATGCAGCCTACACAGGAAATATCCAGTGATCTGGTTTGGTTAAAATAAAGGGTGTATGACGTGGAGAGAAGGTAGTAGGTTCCCAATAGATAAGGCTTAAAAATTAAGGCAGGGGTTAGATTATGAAGTACTTTGGATATTATATTAAGGATTTAAAATTTTATGTGATAGAAGTTGGGCTGTGACTTCCTTCTTTTAATGTGAATAGACAGATTATATTTGCTTATGATTCAGATCACCCTGTAGTCTTATGGAAGATGACGTGAAGAAAGACATGACCAGAGGCCGGGGTAGCTAGTGACTGCTACAATTGTGATGATGAGAGCAAGGCAACAAGAGTGCAGACAAACAGGAAGAGGTGGGTAGGAGATTCAGAAGAGAATGAAGCTAATGTCCACGTTTTAAACATCGATGATGAAGTGTGCCCATTTAGTGTGTGTCAGCTAGAAAAATGTATAGAGAAAACATCTCCCCCAGAGCATTCTCATTTATTTGATATGTTCCAATTAAGCATTTAAGCTTCCTAGAACATTATTGAAATGTCATAGCTGAGAAAGGTTATTTCACAACAACAAAAAAGAGAGATTGGAGTCTCTAGAAGGTTCTTCTCTGGTCTCAGAACCAAGCTTTCAGAGTTTATTCATATAAAAAAAATAAGAATTGGATTACTCACATCATCTAGCCTAAGGAAAGAAGAGAAGAAGGAATACCAATGACAAGAGATGTGGTAACACATGCTGGAATGAGCCTGCATTCTGATGACGTCTTTAATGGTGTTCTATAGCAGCTGTTGAGTGCTTTTATTTGCATCCACTTTAGCCTGTGCATTTAGATGGCATGTACCACCAAGTCATCTATTTTTAGAGTACTATTTAGGCCTGTAAGTTATATAATATTCTGAAGTACATATCTTCAACATAAAGTGTTAAGACCACATGATGGAAACTATTCCTTACACCCAGTGATTTACTTAAGTCTCCACCTGACTCTTGAATTCCTATGCAATATTTAAATCTGGATAATATAACAAAACCATGCCTGTTTCTGAGACATGTCCATGAGCTTAAGAAACATGTAATCTAATAGAAAAACAATATACACACCCTCGTTTCCTATAGATAGCTTGACAATAAACATGGAAATATTTTCCCACCTACTCTTTAACTGTCCCTATCCAAAACATATTGGAAAATGGTTTTCTTGTTTCTTCTCAGCACATTTCTTTGTGGCCATAAGTGGTGGAGATGATAAGTAAGGGAGGAGAAGGACAGTTAGGCAAGAAAGACTACCAGTAAAAATATCAAGGGAGGTGGAGAAATAAAAAGACTTATAGGTTGTCCCTTGAACAAAAGTAAAGGTGTATGGAGGCCAATGCCCACAAGTTCAATATCTACAATGAAAAGATTCCAAAGCAGAAACTGACCAATGAGTTACTACTGGAAAATAATTGTAGGAAGTCAGCCAGAAAAAATAAAATGGCTATTACATTAAAAGGAGATAAATAAAATGAAATGAACTTCAGAGTATTTATCCTGCATCATACAGTATGAAGGACAAAGGTGTGGGGACCACAGAGGCCTGGATTTCAAACTTCTCCTCTTACTTACTGGCAGAGTGACTTTAAGCAAGACATTTAGTCCTCCAAACCCTAAGTGTTTCATCTTTTACATAGAAATAAGAATAACTCAGGCCTGTGGTAAGAATTAGATCATATAGTGTTCGATAAGCATTTTGTATGCTATTAGTGTACTACCAATGGTAGCTACTATGCAATAAGCACTAATGGTGACTTGGTTTCCCCAATGTGCTCAATAATCAATAAGCAAGTTGTCTTTGCAGGAGCTGTTATAGAACAGGCAAGAGAAACTGAGAAAACTAAATTTAAAAGGTCATAAATATTTATGATTAGATTAAAACATGAAAACAAAATGATTATGTGTAGGACAAAAAATAAAAGTAAAGCAAAGTCAGCTTTGTTTTGTGGGGATAAATGATCATTATTCCTCTAGGGCTGCATTAAAAAAGGTTTTTTTCCCCAGTAGTTCAGAATAACATCAAATTTTAATATAAATGGTTTCTTGATCATGACCAGCTAGGTATTTGTGGAGAAGTTAAGCTACCCAAGCCTTTGTTCCTCACTTGTCTTTCTCCTTTACTCAATAAATGTGTTAGGTGAATGAATCAATTGATCAAACGAAGAAGTCAATCAATAAATTCTCAGATTAGAAACCTAGAATACTACCCACCTTAATGTAAGAAATAAAGTATAGTGTTACTCTATCAATAAAAATCACTGAATGAAGAAAATCACAGCTATTAGGCGTGATGTTTTCAATAAGCTACTCTGAATTAAATGAATTTGATTTTACTTTGGCCTGTTATTTAAATATGCCATAAGCACATGCTATAGAAGTGTGCAAAATGCAAGTAACTTTCACTCTGTGTCTAATGGTTACCATTCATTATCTAAAGCTATTCCAATAGCAGACATAATTGCCTGGCCCTTGGTGACTTGGAACCACTCCAGGAATCAATTTGCATTAGCTAAGCTTTCCTTGTCTTTCATGCCCTGCCTCTCAAACCTCCCCTTATGCTGTGGAGGGGAAGACACTGCCTTGATTAGCAATCAGCTTAGCCATTTCTTTTGGTATGAATGTGATCCCAACCTTCAAATTTCCTTCATTCCCTCCCTGCAAAACATGTAAATGGTTCACACTCTATCTGAAATGCCTAAACCATCATAAGAAGGCTCTACAAATGCCAGATATGGTTACATTGAACATCAGATCACCGTATGTCAGGACAGGAAAAGCATTGTTAGGCAATGCCATCCTGCCCCTTCCCACCAGTGTCTTAGTGGAGCCACTATCTAATGTGCTACTAATCCAAATGATCTTAAGATAGCTCCCAGTTGTCCAGAATTAATCAAGACCCTGTGTCATTTCATAAGCAAGTGGTCTTCAGGTCTGGTATCACCAAAGGCATTCCTAAACTCCAGCTTCCCACTCTTTAACATGAATGCATAATGGCAGTACTGGAACCAACTCTGCCACTGAGTGTAATGGTAAAGAAAAAATACCAGCTCAGTTGAGCTTGTATGCAAAGAGAAGAGAGGCCCAGGAATGGACAGTATTATAAGAAAATGTTATCAAAATTGTATACATTTGCCTTCTCTTCACCTTGGAAGAAGAAAACAGGAAATAAAAAATAGGATTTGAAGTGCTACCTGGAAAAGAAAAAAAAAAAAGAAAGAATGAACCCCTCCTAAACAATAATTAGAATTTTTATTTTTCTACTAAAGAAGAAGCAGTCACTCTCTCTGGAAATATTTAACTTATTTTCTTCACCCAAGTACATCAAATATGCCTTGGAGTTACTTAGTCTGTGAAATTTTTCATCAAGTTCCAAAGGGACCACTTCTCCAAACTCTTTATCCTCAACCACATGTTGCATTTCACAGGAAGAAATCTATATATCTTGTAGATTTCAGTGAATCTTCCCAGCATCATTTTCTGCTTCCCTCTAATCTCATAGTCACAGGTTTTGGCAGAATTGACCCATCTCCAGCTTCAATGTTGTCGTGAGGAAGGGGACTGAATGGGTCAGAGCAACCTGTACATCCTATTTTCCTTAGCCACAAGGGTGAATAGAAACTTAATTTGAACAAATGTAATGATATATTTTTGGAGGCTTCTTGGAAAGGATCTCTCATACACACAATCTCTTTTTCTGTCTCCCCACCTCTCTCTCTCAAACTACTAGAAAAAAATTCTCTCTGTTCCCACAAAAATAAATGATAAAACATTTAATACAAGCCTGGGTGCTACTGACAGGGGTTTTGAAACTAGGAGGTAAGCCAGCTTCATAATGAAGTCAATATTATGAAAAAATCAAATGCAGACCCAGAAACAACTCGCCTTCCAAGTGACGTCACTCAGCAACTTCATCAAGTCTCACCTGAAGCTCACATTACCATTGAACACTTTCAATATATAAACCAAAAGACTTCCTCTATTGTTGAAACTGATTTGAGTTGCATATTCTAGTCTTTGAAATTAAATGCATCTTTACTAATCCATAGCCCATAACAATTAGTTCAAAGCTTAATAATATTGGTCTTGCTCTCAACATCACAGTCAATCCAAAAGTTATTATAGTGAATAACACTAGCCCATTCTATTCTTTTTTTTTTTATGTACAAGTAGTTTATTAGTTTTTATTGTTGAGTACTATTCATACATGGTATAGATATTGACTATGCATTTTAATAATTAGAAGCTATAAGATATATAAGATTTCCTGAGTTCATTATTATTATTATTATGGCAAATTGTATTATGGAACTAAATCACCAAACCATAAAATAGAAAAAAATGTCAATCATATAAAATTAATTTTCAAATTAAAAATAGTGCATCTACAAGGAAAATAAAATTATTACAGTTAAAATACCCGTTTTCATACATAACAGTTCTCTACAAATCAGTATAAATCACACAAAAAATAAGAAATCATATTTCTTAATTTTTTTATTGTACTAGACACTGAAATTAATTGAAAGAGGTGTAAGTTATGGATTTCTCCTTAAGGTGGCAGTGGGGAGCGGCTGCTGGGAGGTGGTAAATATAAAGTTTAGATGCTTGATGTGTGGGTTTTCTTTAAGACCTATGTAGAGTTGTGCAGAAAACTATTTTTGCCTCAATTTCTTTATCTGTAAAAGGAGAGGTTTGGACTCAATAATTTCTAAGGTACCCTCAGTTCTAAATTCTACACATGATCTTAGCCGGAAGGCTGAGAAGCGATAGTTCTAAATTCGAATGAGTGTAGTAGTTAAGAGCTTTTGCTCTGGAGAGAGAGAACCTGAGTTTGAATATTGACTGGCTCTGGGAGGATGAGTGAGTGATTTAATCTCTCTAAATCTTTTTTTTTTATATATATATATTTTATTGTTAAATTTAACTCACACTCAGATCTGCAATTCTGACCTTCCCAAGTCTTTAGGTATGTCTCAGAGATAGTTAAGGTACCATACTCTCTTAGTTTTCTTCCTAACTTACTGGTTACTCCTTCTCAGTCTTCTCTGCCAGTTCTTCCTCTTCTCCCTGATACCCAGGGTTCAGTCCTTAGAGTGATTTGGTCCTCTGTCCTTACTCACTTTCTCAGAGATCTCATTCAGTCCTGTTTATATGCTGATGACCCATAAATATATAATTCCAATCTAGACCCCTTTTCTGAACTCCAGATTCATTCATCGAAGTGACTACTTGACATTTATGCTTGGTGTCTATTAGACAGCTCAAACTCAATGTTACAAAACTACTAAACATCTACCGGTAATCTCCTCCCCTCCACCCTGAGAAATATGGTCTACCTGAAGCTCTTTTATCTCAGCTGGTGGCAGTTTCTACATTCAAGTTGCTCAGGTCAAAAGTTCTAAAGGCATCCTTGACTTCTGTCCTTTTCTTGTATTCTATATCCAACCTGTCAGAGAACTCTATTTGTCCTACCTTCAAAATACATACAGAATTCAACCACTTCTCACCACCTGAACTGCTACCACTGTGGAATGAGCTGATGGAAAATGTTCTAACTAAAATTGCCAATCAGAGAAGTCCTATATCTTCCAGGAACAGACCAATCAGGAACAGACTTATCTTTAATAATCCTGCAATATTCTTTTTGTTGTTTGGAAGCAGCTCATTCATAAAGTGATTTTGGGGTAAATGTATTAATAGATTTTCAAATACAGTTATGCTCCCTGCAGCCAGAGATGGAAGAGGTGTACTTCTACAACCAACACAACTTTTTTTTTTGTCTTTTTATTTGTCCTAGCATTATAGATTTATTGTCATCTATATTTCTTATCCTGGTTTTTTGCCTTGATTTAGACTTGAGAGCCTGTTGACCTGGATAAGAACTTCCTTCTCTAGTCTCCAGCTTACCCAGACATCACTTCCTGACCAGTAAAGCTTGGAGAAAAAGTTGAAAGTGGTAAGGTTTAACTCTCTTCTATATGTGAGGAAACAGGAGTACAGTGTAGTGAACAAAACACTGAACTAGATGTTCATAAACCTGCCCCACCTCTTATCTAATTGGCTTAGTCAGATAAATAATTTATCCTATGCAAGCCCCAGTTTCCTCACCTGTAAAACAAAGATTAAAAATATACTTCTATAAAATCGGGATAATAAAATGGTATTTTGGCAAGTTACTACACATCTCTGAGCCTCAGTTTCCTCATGTGTAAAGTATATAAGATACTCCTTCCCTCAAAGTTATTGTAAGCATTAAGTGATATAATTTAACAAATGATAGCTATTACATTAAAAAGACACTTAACTAAACAAATGGATTGCTATCAAGATCAAAATCACTACTATAATAAAATGAAAAATCTTACACAAATATAAGAAAATTTTAATTCAAAAATGCAGTCTCAAAGTTACAAGATGGCAGAGTAGATAAACACTGTGCCTGCTTCATCCTGTGAACACATTGAAATTACAACTAAATTATAGAACCGACATGGAGAACCACCTGAAGTCTAGCTGAACAGAATTTTTATAACTAAGGATACAAAGAAGAAGCCACATCAAGACTGGTAGGAGGAGCAGAGATGTGAAATGGGCTACCCCCCAAACTCCATGTGGCAAGAGAGAATCAGGAAGGCTAGCTCAGCCACAGAGGTCTACCTGAAGAGGAATGAAGGACCCCAGCCCCACACCAGGCTCCCCAGCTAAGATCACTGATGCTGAGAAGAGGAGCCCCGCAACATCTGACTGTGAAAAACAGCAGAGGTTTTGACCATCCGAGTGTGATGGAAAGCTGTGGACAACCCAGATGTCATTTTGAGGTACCCATGCACAGATTCAGTCATTGGTGGGCACTCACCTTCAGCTCTAGCAGAGAGACAGTGACTTGGGGGCACTGGAGGCATATGAAGAGCACACTAAAGTATGTGGCTTTGGGATGAAGGCTGAAGGACTCTTGCCATTTTTTCTGAGTGGGAGCCTCCTCTGTGCAGCCAGCTGCTGGTTGTCTTATTTTTTCTCTGTCAGCCCTCCCCAAACATGACCAAATCTAAACCTTGTTGGTCTGGTGAGCTCCAGTCACTCCACCCTGCCAACTCACTGGGATCCTATTCTACCCAATTCCCCCAATGCAAGGATCACTTTCTCTGGTGAGCAGCCAGCCCTGCCCACATTGTAATCTTTCTTGGAAAGCTATCAGAGGAGTCCACAGGACCCAGGTGGGCAGCAATTGGCCTCAGTGTGCTCTGAGACTTTTGCTGAGTAGCTTCAGCACAACACTGGCACCAAACAAGAATCTACAGGAGCACCCAGTACAGGTGACCAGGGAGACTGTGCTTGGGACCCCACAGGGTATCTACCACATAAGAATACCCAGTAAGGGAAGCCAGAATGACTCAGGGGATTAAGTTCTCACTTTGCAATCCTGGGGTCCGAGAATCAAAGCCCTGCCCTGGCCCGTGGGAGCCAAATGCTGAACAGGGCTGTGGCCCCAGTTCAGTTCTTGCTGGGATGAGCTTCCCATGTGGGAGGCCCCTGGTTTAGCCCCTGGATCACAGGGGTTTGCCTCCCATGCAGGAGGTCCCTGGCCTGGTTCCCACCCTGCATGGCTCTCTGCCCACCTGTGTGGAATGAAACCATGTCAAAAACTGATGATATACAACTATGGAGACTGCTCTGGGCTCTCCCCTTTCTCTCTTTGTCTCTCTCTGTCTTTGACTCTCTGTCAAAAACAATAAAAAAATAAATAAAACTTAAAAAAAAAAAAAGATTACCCAGAAATTCTGAAAGACATAGCAGTCTACCTAATACACAGAAACAAATACAAAGAGACACCTACAATGAGGAAATAAAGAAATATGTTCCAAATGAAAAAATGGAGGACCTGCAGAAAAAGAACTAAACAAAATGGAGGCAAACAACCTATCAGAGATGGAGCTCAAAACAATAGTTGTAAGGATGCTCCAGGAACTTGTTGAAACTTCAACAAGGAGATAGCAAGCATAAAGAAGGACATAGAAACCATTAAAGAAAGACCCAGACAGAAATAATGTATACTATAACTGAAAGGAATAATGCAATAGAAGGAATCACAAGACTCGATGAAGCAAAGGCTTAAATCAGTAATTTGGAAGACAAGGTAGCAGAAAACACCCAGTCAGAACAACAAAAAGACCCCCCCCCCAAAAAAATGAGGATAGTTTAAAATTCTACTGGGACAATGTTAAGCATAACAACATTCACATCATAGAGGTACCAGAAAAATATTGACAGCAAGGGACTGAGAACCTACTTGAACAAATAATGACTGTAAACTTCCCTAACCTGGTGAAGAACATAGACATACAAACCCAGAAAGCATAGAGAGTCCCAAACAAGATGAACCCAAAGAGGCCCACACCAAGATACATTATAATTAAAATGGCAAAAGTTAAAGACAAGAAAGAGTCCTAAAAGTAGCAAGAGAAAGGCAACTGATAACTTATAAGGGAGCTTCCAAAAACTGTCAGCTGATTTCTTAGCTGCAGGCCAGAGGGTTTCGCAAAAAATACTAAACACGATGAAAAACAAGGATCTATAACCAAGATTACTGTATCCAGCAAGGCTATCATTCAAAATTGGAGAACAGATAAAGAGCTTCCCAGACAAGAAGAGCTAAAGGAGTTCCTCACCACAAAACTAGTATTACAAGGAATGTTAGAGGGACTTCTTTAAGAAGGGTGGTGGGGGGAGTATAATTGTGAATAATAAAATAGCAATAGCTACACATCTATCAACAATTACTTCCTATTTAAATAAATTTAAAGTTCCAATCAAAAGACATGGAGGGTATTATGTTGAGTGGAGTGTCAGCCAGAGAAATGTGCAAGTTGATTTAGCTTATATGTAGAATCTAAAGAACAATATAAGCAAAACAAGAACAAATTCATAGATACAGAAAACATTTGGATGGTTGCAAAATGAAAATAGGGTTGGGGCTGTGGGTGTTAAAAAGGGGAAGAGATTAAGAAATACAAATTGGTTGTTACAAAGTAGTAATGGGGATGTAGAGTATAACAGAAATAATTTAGTCAATACTGTAATAACTATATAAAGTGTCAGATGGATAATAGATTTATTGGGGTTATGGGAGTAGAACTGGAGGGATGGGTGAATAAGGGGCAGAAATTAAGTACAAATTCATAGTTACAAAATAGTCATAGGAATGTAAAGTACAGCAGGGGGCACACAGTCAATAATATTATAATAACTATGTATTTTGTCAGATAGTTACCAGATTTATCAGAAGGATGTCTTCCCAAATTATATAAATGTCTCAATACTATGTTGTACACCTAAAACTAATATAATATTGTATGTTAAATATAATTTAGATAGCATTAACATATCTAAATAGAACAGGGGTGCCCAAACTTCTGGCTTCCCTGGACCACATTAGAAGAAGAATTATCTTAGGCTGCACACAAAATATACTAACACATTAATGACAATTGATGAGCTAAAAAAAAAAAAAAATCACCAAAAAAAAATTATAATGTTTTAAGAAAGTTTACGAATTTGCATTGGTCTAACTTTGAAGCTGTCCTGGGCCTTGAGCAGCCCATGTACCACAGGCTGGACAAGTTTAAAATAGAACTCTTGTTCTAATGATATGGTTATAAATATATTTTCAGCATTTATGCCTTCATTCTTAATTTCTCTTGCAAAATTACTTAGTATCTCATATTTTTACTTAAGCTACCTGAGAAAGAATGTTAAAAACCATAACCATATATTTGTCTTTATCCCCCTTTGGAGAAGAATTTTTGTTCATCCATTTATGTATATCAATGTATGTATGTACCACAAGTTTACTTAAACTAAAGAAGTCAACCTACAATTACATTTTGCAAAGAATAAGTAAATGCTGACTAATGTTATTTCTAAATTATCACCACCAAAGTCTATCAGTTATTTTTAGCAATAGTATGCATGTATGTAATAATGTGTGTAGGTGTGAATTTCAGTGTGTCCAGAAGGGCAGAATTTTTGCTGTTTGTGAGACAGAAAATCAGCCAGAACTCTGACTTTTATGATTAGCCATATAGTCTTTTTCTTCTTCTTGGATTTTAATTTTTTAGCATAAATAACTGCCTATATTTGGTGCCTTATTTCAAAATAGTACTTATGTAACCAGATATAATCATTGAAATATTTTTGAACTTTACTGAGGCATTGGGTGGACTCTCAGGATTTTATATATGTATGGGAACACAGTTCTAACATACTAGCAATGGTCACATAACTAGATACTGACAGAATCCACATTTCACACCTCTCTACTGAGTATGGTTTATCTCTAAACTTGGTGGAATTAAATCATTAAAAATCAAAAGATATTTTATTTGCTAATTATTTGTTTATAAAATACTTTTTTCCAGAAAGTAATGCACGGTGAATTTAAGAGATAAGATCACTCTGGTTGGGCCCTTAAATTAGTATTTTTGTCTTTTACAATAGATAATATTACAGTCTATGTGCAAGTATTTTGAGGAGAGAGGTGAAAAGATTTACAAGGCCTGACAATTAAGTTTGTGAATTCATTCTAGAAAAGTGCTACATACCTCACTGCTGAATATCACTACAGTCATCTTCGAAGTACTTCCCTTGGGAAGCCGTGCACCAACACCAGTGCCTAGTCCATCCTTCAAAGAAATTTTGGAACTCTTTTTCTGGAATGGCCATCAGAGCCATTGTCATATGAGACTTGATATCCTCAATGTCATCCAATTGTCTTCCTTTCGATACTTTCTTTATCTTTGGGTAAAGAAAAAAGTCATTGGGGGGGCAGATCAGGTAAGTAGAGGGTGTTTCAATAAAGTTAATATTTCCTTACAGGTTAAAAACTCCCTCACAGATGGTGCTTTGCGAGCTGGTGCATTGTGATGCAAGAGCCATGAGTTGTTGGCAAAAAGTTCAGGTCATTTTTGTTTAATTTTTTTATGCAGCCTTTTCAGCACTTTCAAATAGTCAACTTGGTCAACTGTTTGTCTAGTTGGTATAAATTCATAATGAACAATCCCTCTGATATAAAAAAAAAAGTTAGCAACATCATTTTTACTCTTCATTTGGACTGACAGAACTTTTTAAAAATTGGCTGACTTCCATTGTACACTTTGACACTTTGTTTCAGGGTCATATTAGTACACACATGTTTCATCACCTGTGACCTTGGTTAACTACTCAGAGCTCTCTACTGAGTCAAGCATAAACCTACGCAGAAAGGAATTGTGAAGTGGTGATGGACACACTCTTAGCCCCTTTGCTTAGAAAATCAAATTGTAATGCTAATAGACTCCTCTCAAGTTAAGGAAATTATGTATTTTCCAGGATTACAACCCCACTTTCCATGAATACTTTGGGAAGTTCTACATCCTGTGGAAAACTGTACAACCTGATGTGACCTGGAAAATAAATGAGCTTGTACTATATTAAGTAGAAAATTCCATCTTAATCAGATCAGAACCAGATGATCTTGTTAGCTCATTGTGATCATTTGGATTCCATTTATTTGCCTCCCATCAACATATGCTTAATATTTGCAAAGCTAGCTTATGTCTGATTCACTTCAGAATCTTTTCTCAATCTCTTTTTCCCACATCTCAATATATTTTTAATATGTCTATACCTGGACCTTTTTACTACAAGCTTGACTTTGTTGTCTGATTCAATGTACACAGAGATTAAAAAAAAAAAAAATGCTGACAGTTCAATATTTTGTGTATGCCGTGCAAATTTATGTGTGACAAATCCATCCGGGACTGCAGGCAGGAGATGTGATAAAAATTCTCATTCCTTGAATCTACTAAAGCGGAAAAAGTACCAGAATGTGGCAAGTAAGAGAAGCCGCAATAGTTAATTATCATGACACACAGCTCATCTGTAATTAATCCTTTTCTTCAGCAGGATTCTGCAACTGTAGCACTAAAAAAAAACAAAAAAAAAACAGGTCAGATGATGCTTTAATTAAGGCTGTACAGTGTTGCTGCCTCTACAGCAACAAGAACTGTTTTTTGTCTATAGGTGTGTGTGAAGCACTACAAATATTTTCTTAACATCTTTACAGAGTGCTGTTTAAGCATCTTTGCTAGCATTTGTCTGGAGACAGACTGATTACAATTCGAAGGCGTTTTTCTGTTCTCCTCACACCCATCTTAGGAGTCACTGAAACAATCTGAATGTCATGCCAGTGGGAAGAGACTGTCACCAAGGAACTAGAAATGAAACATGAGATGTCATTGCAATTGGGAATGGCATGGTCTTAAAATTTAAAGCCCTCTTAACCAGAAACCCAGGTTCAGATCAAGGGGTTGTGGTGTATGCTCACTTAACATGATCTGACTCATAGTGAATCCACTACTGTCTCCCTGAAATATTGATCCCCAGCTGTGATATTCAGGGGTGGAATGTATACTGAAAGAAGGCAGTACAAAAGAAAAAGTTTACATTCTATTGTGTCTGCGATTATTTTACTAGTTATTTAGTGCAATGATGCTCACAGTATGCCCTAGCCAGATCCCATAGAAGAAGGCTTGTCAGGTTTATACAGATAATGCTATTGCAGAGTTGTACTGTGATAAACAGCTAGCACTCACCATTATCTGTGTTCTGGTCTTTGGTGAATGGTCAGTCACATTTCCCAGACCCACTGCAATTAGATAGAATCATGTGACTCGTTTTCACAAAAAAAATCTGAGAAGCAGTGGGTGTCACCTTCACTCCAAGGCAGTTAAGAGTGCTGTGCTTTCTCCATGTTTTTTTTCTTTTTTAGCTGATTTCAGAGGACCCACTGGAGTACTTCAAGGCTCTAGAACACGTGAAAGGCATGTGTGGAAGTCCCCCACTAACTCCACTGCCTTGCATTAGACTATGACTCAAGAGAGTAATAAATCTTCATTGTGTTAATCCACTGTGATCGGGAAGTTTTTACTATAGTGCTTCACCTAAGGCTGACTGATGCATGCACTGTCTTATTACATATACGTGTATTATTCTCCCAGTTCCCCCTGTGACTAGCAACATATAGTGACAAGACACTGGGCTAAATACCAGGATCTGGTGAGACTTTTGTGGCATAGTTTCTATAAATAACATTTTTTTTTCCTCTCCAGGGGTCCCCAAACTACAGCCAAACTACGGCCCGCGAGGCCCTCTCATCCAGCCCATGGAGACCTTTCTATCTGAATAAAATAATATTAAATAAATAATTAAAAACAACATCTATGTTTTGATTCTTTTTTATTTGGACCTCGAGTGTGTTGTTGACCCCCAAACTGCTGTTTGATAGTTAATGCGGCCCGCAGGCTGAAAAGTTTGGAGACCCCTGGGGCTATGGCAAACTGAATTACATTGGTCTTAAAAACTTTAGAATTCTCTTGACTAAGGTAATCAAGTTGAAGAATCTAACCAAGTAGTGACCAATATCTGTCATTAAGCAGCCTATTTCTAAATTCTAGAGAGAAAAAAAAAACACCTAATTCAGTGTTGTAGAATTAAACACACCTACGAGTAAAATATCTATAAATCATCCAGGATTATGGAGTAGCCAGAAAAAGTTCTCCCTTGTTTGGAGGGCTCAGGGGACAGTCCTTGTGGGCCTGCCACCCTGTGTTGCCAACAGACAGTGAGCAGTCATTCTCTCTTATAAGCTGCATTATAAATTGTATAAATTATAAAATGCATATTGACTTCTACCGGATTTATTTGTGGCATAATGTATCTATAATCCATAAAGCATTTGATAAGAAATAGGGGAAGAAGGATGGATCTTTTATAAATTTTGCTCATAATAAACTGTAATCAAAGGAATTTGCCTACTGCTTACCCCAAGTATATGATACTGTTCTTCTTAAGGAAGATCTGTGTTCTAGTGAACAATTCTCTGAGATCATATTTTTGAAGCTCTCAAACAGGTCTGGCTGTTGCTGTACACAGAACAAAAGACATTGTAAACATCAGCTGTCTGGAAAGATTAGGGTGGGGGTGAGGTACTGGAGGAATGAAAAGAATGAGGAATAGACTTTAGAGCCTTGATCTTTTCCATCTTATCTCCAAAAAAACTAAATTCAGCCAAGGTAACCTTTGACAGATGATTTCCATCTCTGTATCCTTCCATGGTGATAATCACCTCAATGCTGTTGCTTTCCTTCAGAAGTAATTGGAGTTCTGGGACATAAAACTTTAAGCTAGTTTCTTTCTGTTTTTTTTCCTCAGATCTCATAACAGGGTGGCCGCACTGGTTACGGGAAAATCATCAGAGATGCAGAAAGCTGGGAGTTCACCTCTTCGACACCAACTCTGCCTCTTTAGGCCTGTGCCCAACTCTGCCAGAATTTGTTACAGGCACGTGGCAACCGGCTTCAACTCTGAAAGTAAAAGACTTACTGCTTCCATTTGAAATATTGGAGCCATTTTAGTATATTCATCCCTTTGCGGGTATGTGGTCTACTTCGTTATGCCTCTGAGCCTTAGACCCCTTTTTTTAAGATTTATTTTATTATTTTGAGAGAAGGTGAGAAAGAGAGAGGGAGAAAGAGAGAGAAGGGAAAGGACCCAGAGCAGTCTCCATAGTTGTATATCATTTGTTGTGACGTAGTTTCATTCCACACAGGGGGATGTGGGGCCACATGGAGCAGGAACTGAACCACTGAGCCACCTAGGCAGTTACCAGTTCAGCATATGGGTTTACACAGGCTGGGGCCAGGAATTGAACCTTGGACCTCGTGATTGTGAAGCAAGCGCTCAACCACTGAGCTGTACTGGCATCCCTAAACCCCACCTTAATGGACTCTGAAAGAATGATATAAATAGGATGCAAAAGCTAGAAGGGAAATCTTTCTTATTAGTGTTAAACTGTTTGAAGCCCTAGAAATGGACTTTTTGTGAACGTATGCAAGGTCACCAATGTTTTAGCAAAGCCCACATTTCTGCCATCCTATTCCATATGGGAAATGTTCCCAGGGTCCTCAGGCTGTCTGCTGTTTGTAAATAGAAGATATATTATAGAACTTTCCAAAGTGTGTGGACTGGCCCATGGTATTCCAGTGTTAGGATAGTGTGATGTTGGTAGCTGAGAGATGAGGAAACTGTTAGGAATATTTTCTCAGCTATCATCATGACTGAGACCAGCAAAGCAGAACCGGCCACTCTGTGACATTACACACCTCTTCCCAAGTCCTCTTATTTCCCCACTCTATAACCTTTAGTAGAAGAAAAGAAGAAGGGAAAGGAGAAAAAGAGAGAGAAAGAGAGAGAGAGAAAAGAAGGAAGCATTTAGCTGGTTCCACCAGTTATATAGTTCTCATTTTTTCTTCCTTTTTATTATTAACAATAATGAAGCAAGTTCCTAAACTTGGCATTAGTTATGCAAATATTCTGTGCTTGCTTTGTTTAAAAATTCTTAGCAGCTGCTACTAAGACATTGGGACATAAGTAGCGTCAGGTGTGTATTATACCCAGCTGAACAGGTGTAGAACTTACATTTAATTCCATATGTTATACTTAACCCTTACTTCCCTTAATCATAGTGGCTCTTGTGTAAAGTTTTTGTTAGGTTCTCTGCAGGAGCCCCATCCAATAGTAATAAAGAATGTATGGATAATTGAGAAACCACAGAAATCTTAAAAACCTCAATCTAGCCAATGGTTTCTCAAATTCTTTCATCAAAGATTGGTCCAAGAGACCAGATTATCTTTTCTTCATCCTGTGTATCATCTATGTGGGGGGAAGGGGGTGGCAGTGGTAGGAGGGAGGGTCTTGGAGCTATAAAATGGGAAAGTGGTGGAGGAAGAAGAAAAAGCAAGCGATCCAAATGCAGTAGTCCACATTTTAGAAAATTACTTTCTAGATAATTAAATCACCAGTGTTATCCACCAATCAATAAACATTTTTATTGTAGAATATACAGGCACTACCAAAAAATATGGCACAGAGGATGCCGGGATGGCTCAGTGAGTTAATCGCTCACCTTGTGGCTGCAGACCTTACAGCTGCTGCTGGTCTGGGAATTAAGCCCCAGTTCCAGGCCCTAGAGCAGGGATTCCCAACCCCGTGCCCCGATTTGTGTGCGCCCGCCATTATTTGACTGCATCAGAAGTTTTTCATAAACACTAAGTAAAACTATAATTTTTTTTTATACATTTGTTAGAATTTTAAAATATTGTTTGAGTATGTACACAGGTTTATTATATTCGTTGGTATGTTTGCGATATCGTATGTATAAGCTTTTCCCCTAGCTTTCGCCTTTGTACACGTCGCGTCTTGTTTAGCCGCTGCGCTCTTTAAACTCTCCTCCACCCAACCGGGAGACGCCAAGTTGCCATTTTGATTGCGGTTGCTGGACTGATCGGGTCGTGACGGTTAGCTAGGATCACAGTGTTTGGATATATTCGATTTTAAATGAACTAAAAGCGAGGTAGGTAATCTATTATTATGGTGGCAATTTGATATGATATTGT